>JAYRBT010000064.1:4066365-4126591 GCA_036023395.1 Myiotriccus ornatus
CACACCTGAGCCCACCTGAGCCCACCTGAGCTCACCTGAGGCAGGTGTGGCTGTGGGCGTGGCCCCCCCCCCACAAACCCCCCCCCCCCCCCCCCCCCCCCACACAGAGTTCCAGTCAGGAAGGAAAGCGCCTGCAGGAATTCTTTCCAGCTTCACAGGGCAGTTCGTCTCTGTGGCGCTGAAACTGCAGTTTTTCCTCTTTTGGAGGGATTTCCTTCCCAAAAAGTGAAGGGTGAAGCGCCGGAAAGCTCCCGTCCCACCCCCGCCCCCCCCCATCTGCGCAGCCCCAGAGCTCCTTCTCCATCATTTCCGCCCCCCAAACTGCACATTTTTGGCACTGGGGGGACACAGCGTGGCTCAGATGGAAGCTGCAGATGGAAAATGGCTCCAGAGCTCTCCATCCTGCTCCAATTCCCCCCAGTATCCCCCATCACTGCCCAGACCCACAGGATTGGAGGCTGTCCCCACGTCCCCTGTGCTGGGACACTCCACGAGCCTGTGCCTCCCTCCTGGGCTCTGTTCCCTCCCCGCATATGGCGTCTCCATGAGTAATAAAAGCTGCTAATTGCCAACAGATGCCCCAGGAAACCCTGACGCTGCCTCTCACGGCTGTGTTTGGCTGGGGAGGAGAGGAGAGGAGCTGGAGCAGGCCCTGGACCCCTCCAGACCGGGGGCAGGGGGATCCCAGGGCATGGCGGTTCCCAGAAACCAGAGCGAGGGGATGTGGCTGCCGTTAGTGGCCAACCAGTGGGAGAACACCCTCATTAGGGAACAGTGCCCCTGACCCACAGCCAGCCCCTGTCCGAGGGCCACATCCTGTCCGTGTCCCAGTGACTGTGATCAGCATCTCCTGGCCTGGCCCGGCCCATGGGGACCCACAATCTGAACTGGGCAGTGGCCACCAGCCCAAACTGGGCAGTCTCCTTTGCCTGTGCCAAGCCTGTCCTCTTTGAAGCCCTCGGGAAGCTCAGGTGGCCTTTCCCAGATGGAGGCAACAGCCAAGAGCAGGACCTGCTTCCCACTGTCACCGCAGCCACACAGCCCTCCCTGGCACCTCATGGCACACCATGGCAGGAGGGTTTCAGTGCCACGGTCCAGCCGAGCTGCCTGGGCACCTGATCCACACTCAGCCCAAATCTCTAGTCCCTGATGTGCTGAGAGCCACCAGGCAGAGACGTCCTCTCCTCCAGCACTCTTATCCCAGCACAGCTCCTGGTCTGGAGCCTGGCATTCCCGGCCTCGCCTGCCGCTCCTGCTGCCCCAGCACCCATCCCTGGAGACTCCCGCCCTGCACCGCCCAGCTCCGGATGCCAGGATGCTCCAGCAGTGCCACGCAGTCCACCTGACGCGCCTCTGCATGGCAATTTCCTCCCAAGTTCCTAATTTGCTCACAGATTAATTACCGTGTAATTAAGTGCTCCCGGCTCCTGCGATAAGACGCTCATTTGCACGGCAGTGCCCGGGCGTGGCGTCAGCCCTGGCCAGTGGGATCCTGCAGGCAGGGAGGGGGCCAGGGGGGTGCAGGCAGGCCGGGGGACACCACCAGGTGACAGCCACCCCGTCCCCGGCCGGACCCCGACACGAAGCACGAGGCGACGGCCGCGGCCCCATGGCACCACAGAGAGTGAACTTTTATTTCCAACAACGACAGCACCTGCCCCGTGGGGTGGGGACGGTGGGGAGGGCTGGGAGGGGACGGCCACGGGGCCCCGGGGAAGGGGGGTCCCCGGGGAGCGGGGGGGAAAGGGGGGGCGGCCGCTCGCGTGCACACGGTGCACGGCGTGAAGAAACATCCCGGTAGAAAAGAACGAAGGTCTGAGGGCCTCGACGGCCGGTCCTGCCCCGGGGGGGGTGCAGGCGTGATCGTGGGTGAGCATGGGGGGGTGCGCGGGTCCCCTCCGCACCCGCCTCCGGGGGGAGGCAGGAGGAGGACCCGCGCGAGGACGGGCGGGAGGCGGCTGCGCCGGGGGGGAGCGCGGGCTCTCCCGGGGGGGACACGGCTCCGGCCAGGCAGGGACCCCCCGATGGAGCAAACCCAGCGTTCTCGGCTCGTTCCAGCCCCGCGCGGGCCGGAGGCGGTGGCGGCGATGGGCACGGGGCTCACACCTCCGTCTGGAAGTCGCCGTCGGCCGCGTCCAGGCCGGCGCAGGGGCTCTCCCAGTCTGCCCGGCACAGCTCCAGCCGGTCCCGCTGGGCGCTGGGCAGGGCGCCCAGCGTCATCGCCTTGAACGTGCTCCATGGCTTCGGCGGCGCGGCCGGGGCCTGCGGCCGCTGCTCCTCGGGGCTGGCCACGTCCTGCGGGGCGAGGAGGAGCTGTGGGAAGTGGCTGGGGACGAGCACAGCCACCCGCTACACCCTCTGGCCCTGTCCGGGATGGGGTGGGGTAACCCCCCCAGAGGGGGCTCAGGCACTTACGTTGGCCGTGCTCTTCTCCCCGCCGCCCGAAGAGACGCTCCACCGCTTTTCTCGCTGCGGAGGAACCCACAGAGCTCAGCTCCTGCATCATTCCTGGACGGCCTGTCCCTGCCACCCTTCCTGGGATGCCCCAGCCCATGCAGGTGGAGAAGGTGAAGGGGTTGCAGAGGGGCAGAGCAGGGCAGGACAGGACCCCCAGGACCTCACCTTGGAGGAGCCGGCAGACGGAGCCCGGTACCTGTCCAGGGTGTGGAACTTCTGGTTGAGCTCGTGGTAGAGCTCAGAGTGGCGCTTCCGTGTGTGCATCACCTTCTGCGGGGGGAGAGCAGAGCCTGCAGCCATCGGCACGGCCCTGCACCCCTTGGCACAGCCCCCGTCCCTGTCCCTCTCCTGACACCCCGCCCTGCCTTCCTGGGGCATCCTGGATGAGCAGCAGGGCCCACGCCACACTCATCACTGGCGTTTTAATCGAGAGCCAACACCCATTACTGCCTGGTATAAATCCCCTCTGAGCCTGGGCACTGCCAGTGGGGCAAAGGGAGTGGGGACCAGGTGGTTCAGTCCCCTCTGATGGCACCCAACCCCATGACACCTGTTGCCGTGGTGGGACTTACCTCAAAGTCCAGGTCAGAGTACCGCAACCTCTTCCTCTGGCAGGGGACAGGCAGGAGAGGGGGAGAGGAGACGGAGAAGAAAAGGGAAAGGTCTTTGCAGGTCCAGGATGAGGGGGAGCAAGGTGGGAGGGCTCATGCCAGCCCCAAGCCATGACCGGCTTGGGGACACGACGCTCCCAGCCGAGGGGGACACGAAGCTCACCCACCGCACAACCCCGAGCCGAGGGTGGACTTCGAAGGGGAAGCACAGGGGTAACTCATGCACATGCAATCGTGCTCTTGCACCACACGTCCCTCCCACACACACGTGCCCACGGGCCACGCCAGCCCCCCCGCTCACCTCCAGGGACCCCACTTTCATGGCGGAGCCGGGGACGGTGCGGGGCATGGTGCGGCTGCGCTCCGACAGCTCCGAGGCCAGGATCTGCCGCACCGTGGGGTGCTGCTTGAACTGGAGGCCGTAGGGAGCCTTCACCGTCCCGTAGGGCTGGTTCAAGTTCATGTTGACGTGGTCCACCGCCACGAAGCCGGGGTAGGTGTCACCTTCGCCCGCCGGGCGCCCCGTCCCGCCGGGCACCCCCTCGTCTGCGCCGGGACCGAGGGTCCCCTCGTCCCGCGGGAAGGGCTTGAGGCTGCCGGTGCGGCGGGGCAGCATCATGTAGTCGCTCTCCCGGGGGGGCTCGGGGGCCCGGATCCAGCCGTATTCCAGGGGCCGCAGGCTGCTCTCCGTGCACAGGTAGACGGGACCCGGCGCGTCCAGGCTGAGCTGCTGCGCCGGCGTGTCGCCGAGCTCGCCCAAGCCCGCCACCACGTTGGGCGTCATCTTGGGGACCTGGACCAGGATGCTGGTGGGAGGGATGTTCCCTGGCAGGCTGGAGAAGCCCAGGCCACCTTCAGACGTGGTGCTGAGCTTGGGGTCTTCGTCCCCGTCCAGGGAGATGCGGGACAACGTGCCCGTGATGGTGGCAGGGTTGCAGGTGTTCACCTCCTTGAACAGCACTGTGGGCAGAGAGGGGGTCAGCATCAGCTCTGGGGGTCCCAGGGGAGGGTGAGGAGGCAGGAGTGACCCCCTGGCACGTGCTGCCTGTCCCTCTCAGCTGTGTCCCCAGCGCAGGGCGCAGGGGAGACCTCACCTGTCTGACACGCCAGGTCAACGTCCTTTTCAAAATCTGTCTATAAAAATACAGAAAGAGGGGAAAGAGCGAGAGAGAGAGGAGAGAAAGAGAGGGAGACAGAAGGGGAAATGAAGCATCTTGGCCAGCACAGGGAGTGGCAGGGCCTCAAGGGGTCCCTGCCCCAGCAGGGTGACTGCACTGCCGGCGCAGCCGCAC
This sequence comes from Myiotriccus ornatus, assembly GCA_036023395.1. Taxonomy (NCBI): domain Eukaryota; kingdom Metazoa; phylum Chordata; class Aves; order Passeriformes; family Tyrannidae; genus Myiotriccus; species Myiotriccus ornatus. The sequence goes on from JAYRBT010000064.1 coordinate 4,070,726, forward strand.
TCACCAGGATCTGCACCTGCCCGTTTTTGCAGGAGTCAGGCGAGTTTTCATTCTCCTCGCTCCTGCACCCCCCCATCTGACACTTCACCACGTCCTGGACCTGCGGGGACAGAGCCGGTCACGGCCCCGCGGCCAGGGCTGTCCCCCGGCACCCCTCCGGGGCCGCCCCACCTCTCGGCGCAGGAACCCGTGCACGGTGATGATGACGAAGCCCTGGACGGAGTTGAAGACGGCGAAGAGGACCTGGAAGAGGATGGAGCGCCGGTCGGTCATGGCGAGCACGGCCGACATCCAGGTCAGCGCCAGCAGAGGCAGGACCACGCAGGAGCTCCACAGCGATGCCCTGGGGCAGGGAGAGAGGGGCCGGGGTGAGCCCGCCGGGCTGGGCTAACCCGTGACAACCCCCACCAAGCTTTGCCCCCCCACCCCGCAGCAGCCCCCTGAGCTCTGCCCCGTGCCCCACAAGCATGGTCGGAGCTGGCTGTGCCACCCAGCTGTCCCCTCTTCCTCGGTGTCCCCAAGCCAGTGCCGGCTGGGGGCTCAAGGCACTGAGGGCTGAGGGGATGCGTGGGCTCCGGCCCCCCAGGCTGGGGCATTGGCATCACCACGCGTGTCCCTGTCCCTATACAGGCAGTGCAGCCACAGCGAGGGGGCTGGGGGGACGTGGGGCCACCATCAGCGTCCCACAGCCACCATAACAGCAGAAAGGGGATTTCTTTCTTATTCAGCAGGGCTGCTTCTACTGAGACTAAACCCCTGGGAGCGCAGACCACGGCTGGCCAGGGCAGCAGCGGGCACAGCCCAGCCCTCTGGCACAGCCCAGCCAGCACCCGCGGGGGCTCATGTGCCAGGATGAAGGTCCTGGAGGCACTCCTGAGCCCGTGCCCCTCCCGCCCTCCCCGCTGCCAGGGAACAGGGCCCCCCTTTCCCCCGTGCCCCAAGCCCGGAGATGACGTGACCTGCGGAAGCCATGCCATGCAGACGTGATGGGACGCGCGCACCCCGCGCCCGCGCCGCCCCGAGCGCACAGCCTGGCCCCGAGCCTGCCCCCCCAAACCCACCCCCGCGGTGCCCAGGCTGCGCTCGGGGCGGGCGGGGGCCCGGCGGGCGCGTGGCGGGCACTAACATGGCACTGCTGGCGGTGGCGGAGGTCATGGCCGCGCTGGACACCACGCCGCACTTGGTGCATTTCAGCAGCAGGCTCCCGCACGGGGGGGGCTTGGAGCTGTGCCCACCACGCACCCCCCCCACGGCGCCCCGCGGCCAGGACCGGGCCACGCGGGGGGGATGCAGGCGTGGGATGGCGGGGGGGGGAGAGCAAGGCAGGATGGCAAGGGTGGGGTCCGGGGAGGGGTGGATGGACGGATGGGTGGAGGGATGGATGGATGGATGGATGGACGGACACAGGCAAAAAGCAAATGGGAGAAGGAAAAGAGAAAGAGAGAGGGACAGAGAGAGAGAGAGAGAGCGCCGGGTTAGTCGAGGGCGGCAGCAGTTGTTAATGATGAGGGGGGTGGCCAAGCGGCACGGGGTGGGGCGGGCAGGGAGGGGGGTCTGCAGGGTGCGGACCTCCTTCCCCAAAGGAAAGCGTGGGGGTGGCTGCCCCCTCAGCTGCCCCTCCAGCAGCCCCCAACAAGGGGCTGCGGGCGCCCCGGGCTTGGCCCCCACCACCCACTGATGTGATGAAGTTTGCCCCGTCCTCAGCCCGTGGCCGGAGGACCCCCATGCCATGCCCCCGGCGCGGCAGGGCAGGGTGCAGGGTGAGGGGGCACAGGCCCCAGGGACGCCCCCGCGGGGCTCGGGGCACTTACCCAGCTCGCTGCTTTTTGGACTTATCTGAAATGCCGTCGCGGGACATGAGCTTGTTGAACACGATGATGCCAACCAGCATGTTCACCTTGGGCGAGAGCGGCGCGGGGTCAGGGCTAGCACGGAGCCCTCCACGAGCAGCCACACGCCCACCCAGGCGGGTTTTCTGGGGGGCTCCGAGAGGCTCGGGGGCAGCTCACCAGCACGATGACGGCAGCAGGTCCCACGAAGGCGTAGAGCAAACCGCCCTCCAGTGAGAGCCAGCAGCTGCAGGGGACCGTGGCGTGTCAGGGGACACCCCTGTGCCCGTCCCCTGCTCCCGGCACTGAGCCAGCCCGGAGCGTGTGCCCTGCCCCACGTCCCCCTGTCCCCACGTACTAGGTCGCTGTCCCGTAGCCTTTGGTCCGTGTGAAGCCGACGGAGACCGCGACCACGAGGGCTGGCAACCCTGGAAAGGGGACACGAGGCTGGAGCTGCAGGGGGTGACATTGCCGTCCCCACCACAGCACCACCCCTGTGCCAGCCCCCAGGGATGGGGACAGCAGTGGGGCCCTTCTGGCACTCCCCGTGGTCTGAGGGTGCCTCGCCGAGACTCCTGGATCTGCTTTCCTCCACTGTGCCTCAGCTTCCCCCCCAGATTGCTCCAGGGGGTACCAGGGCGGGGCACACGGAGCCTCCCACCACCCCATCCCAGGCTCTTACCCCATCCCAAGCACAGGAAGCGCTTCCTGACCAGGCGTGTCCGGATCCGGCCGATCACCGCCAGGTAGGACTGCCAGGCCTCCGTCAGCACCCAGCAGAAGGACGAGAGGAAGAAGAAGTGGAGGAAGGCGGCTGTCATGGTGCACACGCCCTGTGGGGACACGGGGACATCAGGGGGACACGGCCACGTGCCCGGCACCGTGGCGGTTAAACTCCCACGCCCGGCGAGGTTTGTGTCAAAGCCACCAGCGCAGAGGATTTAATCCCAGGATCGAGTTAATCCAAATCCAATCTGCTGCCGGGAGCCAGCAGGGATGAGGTGACCAGCCTCGGACCCCACGGCAGCCCCCGCGCCCACCTGGGGACCCCGGGAGGGTGGCAGCGGGGTGGCACCCACCTTGCTGAGCATCTGGGACTGGCCCACGAGGATGAGGATGTTGGAAGCCAGGATGGAGACGCAGAAGTTGAGCAGGATGATGGAGCGCTCCGACTTGATGAACCTGCCGCAGGAGCAGCGTGGGGCCGGGCTGCCAGCCTGTCCCCTGTCCCTTGTCCCCCCAAGCTGCCGGTGGGTGGGTGCTGTCCTGGGGCAGGGACGGTGCCAGGCAGCCCAGGCACCTTCTCCCACCTGGGTTATTCCCTTCCCACCACGCTGCATTCAATCTCACCGAGGCTGAGCCTTTGCTGGTGCCGTGCCCACCCCCGTGCTGCCCCCTCCCCACACGGCCTCGAGCCCCAGGTGCCCCCCAGGTCCCCAGGTGCCCCCGGGTCACCTCCAGAAGGCAGCGTAGATCACCAGCAGGGTCAGCAGGGCCATGCAGGACACGGCACAGCCGATCATCAGTGGCACTGATGGGGTGCCCGAGGGGTCCATGGCCTGGTGGGGAAACGGGGGGGAGCAGCTGAGCCCAGCCCACCCCCCCCAGCCTCTCTCTGCCCCACTCTGGGCCCTCCACCCCCACCAGTGGGGACCCCCGGGTGCCAGAGGGGGTCGGTGACAGTGGTGGCACAGCCAAGGCACCTTCCAGGGGACCCGTGCCCATCTCCATGCCGACGGGGACACGGGTGGAATAGCAATGGGGTGGGGCTGCCCCTCCCCTCCTGGCTCACAGCAATGCCCCATATCGAGCTCTATCAGGCACAGCAGCCCCCTGCCCACACAAACCCACCCTCAGGGCTCTGGGAGGTGCTGGGCATGCAGAGACCCTTCCCCTGGGCTGCTGGGAGACACCCCCCACTCTCCAGCGCCCACCCCATCATAGCAGGGTGCAGGAAATCCTCCCTGCCCATCCCCACCCTCCTTCAGGACCCCCCACCTCAGCCAGGCCCCCCCAGCACGGGGATCACCCCCATGCCCATCCCCTGTCCCCGGTAGGCTCGTCCCTGTCCCCACCCTGTCCCCTACCAGGTCTCTGGGCAGCTGGGCGAGGACGGCGAAGGTGGCGAGCTGGCGGCACTGGCATTTGGTGTGTGCCGGGAGGGTCTCCAGGGTTTGGCAGCTCTCTGTGTCCCAGTTTCCCAAGCCAGCATCCCTGATTAATGGGGGAGAGCGAGGGAGAGCAATTTGAACTAATCAAACACGCGCAGCCCCTCGCGCCTCTCCCGAGTTAACCCCTTGCTGGCCCCTTCCTTGGGGGGGAGGCAGCTGGGGGGAGCACTGCCAGAGGATCCCCCCGAGCTCCTGGAGTGGGGGTGAAGCCATCCCTGCCCCGCTGCCCCCACCTGCCCTGGGCTGATCCTCCTGGGAGTGGTGCAACACAAAGCCTTGGGTTTTAATCATCCCACACAGGTCTGGGGAGGGGGGGGTGAAAACCACGGAGTGGGGGCCAGGCCTGGGAGGAGGGGTGGTGGGAATGGAGGGGCTAGAGGGGGGCAGGCAGGGACAGCCCCAGGAGCTCCCTGGCACCCGTGTCCCCTCCCAGGTGGGTGATGCTCCCCTTTCCTTCATGGGGACCCCTCTGTCTATGAGGTCCCCTCCCATCATAGGGATCCCTCCACCATGGTGACCCCTCTGGTTATAGGGACGCCTCCCTCCACGGGAACCCTCCCACCTTGGGGAACCTCTGGCCACGAGGACCCCTCCTGCCACAGTGATCCATCCTGCCGTAGGGACCCCTCCTGAGGGAGCAGGGAGGGGGTGCCCCACGGTGGCACTGCCCATGCACAGGGAGAGCAGCCACAGCTCCCAGCAGGGCGACAAAACCAGGAACTGGGTCTGTCGGACAGCTGGGGACTATCCCCGGGGCCAGGCCGAGACATGCCACGCTCGTCACAACCAACACCTCCCCATCAGCACGGGGGTACTGGAACCAGTGACCCCAAAATGCAGAGCACCAGAGGGTACCTGGGCAGGGGGGGCTGGCACTGCCACCCCCCTCCTCGCAGTGCTGCCCCCTCCCCCGCCGTGCCCTACTTTCCCTCGCTCCTGCCAGCGCTAACAAATCACATCTGGCACTCCCGCGGCTCCGGGGCCACATCGATCCCGTGGGAGCTCAATTCACCCGTGCCAGTGGTGCTGGGATGGGGGAAGGGACCGCCCCGGCACCCCATCCCTCCCACCAGGCCCCCAGCCCAGCCCCAACACCCAGCCAGGGTGTCCCTGTCCCCCCATCCCTCACTCACGTCCTCGAGTAGTCCCAGGTGACGCACTGCGGGTGGGACGTTCCCTGCGGACACAGGGACAGGTTAGTGGTTCACCCCCAGCCCTGCTCCCACCCCACGAGGGGACCTGCCCAGCTGCCCCAGCACTGGCACATCCCCACCACGGGCACAGAGACCAGCACTGTGGCCGGGAGCTGGGAGCTGGTGGCCCCTGCCCGGCTCTCAGTGCCCAGCAGGACCCACGAGGGACCGAGAGGTGACACAGTGATGGGACAGGAGGGTGACACTCACACTGATGTCGTGGGAGGGGAAAGGGACACTCATGCTGGTGATGCAGGAGGGCTGATGATGAGGTAGGGCAACACTCGCATCGCTGATGATGTGGGAGGGGGACACTCACGATGACGCTGTGGGACAGGGACACTCACATGGACGACGTGGGACAGGGACACTCAGGTTGATGTGGAAAGGGGGACCCTTATGTTGATGGCACGGGAGGGGGACACTCACGTTGATGATGTGGGAGAGCTCCACCAGCACGAGGGGCTCTGTGGGCCTGGTCGGCGGGCGCACTGTCACCGTCAGCACCTTGGAGGTGACGGCCAGGGGGGCCCTGCAGGGGGGGGACACGGGCTGTGACAGCTGGGGACACAGCGGGGGACACAGCGCGCAGCCCCACTCACCTGGGCGGGGGCAGGATGAGCCCCAGCGTGCGGTACAGCACCGCCCCGATGACGAAGTGGGACGACTCATCGGCTTCTGCAGAGAGAGGCACACGCGTGTGCTCAGCACTACCACACGCGTGAGAGCACACGCGTGTGCCCCTGACACGTGTGAAGAAACATGCAGCCCCCCACCACACACGTGGCACACATGGACATGTCGTCCGCCCGCTCACACACGTGGGCTCCCAGATGTGCTCATCCTTCCAGATGTGCTCTCACCCACGCACAGCCCCAGACATGCCAGCACACACATGTTCACCTGCACACGCATAGACACCACGCCTGGGTATGCAGCCCACACACACACACGTGTGTGTGCGTGTGCTGGGCCAGACGTGTGTGCTCTTTGTGTGCTCACATATGTGCACAGCACCATCGTGTGCACGCTCACACACGTGCACACACATGCACACTCCCAGACGTGCACTCCCACGTGCAGGCTCGCATGTGTACACACACACGAACACTCCCAGATGTGCATGCTCCCACACACGTGCACAGCACCAGGTGTGCCCTCCCACATGCATGTTCACACCTGTGCCTGCTCCCCCCCAGCCCCAGGCTCAGGCCCCTGCACACACGTGCACACACATGCACCCTCTCACCGGCAGAGGCGAGGCTCAGCACCTCCCTGGGGATGAACAGCTTGTCCTCGGAGCTGCGGGCCCAATCCTTCATGCCCCGCCGCCCCTTCATGGGGAAGTTGATGTCGCTGGACACGGCGGAGACGGGCTCCCGCTGGATGCTGGTCACTGGCGGGGCACAGCGGGGTCACCACCGGCTCCTTGCCCACCCCAGCACCCCGTGCCCGCCTCGCCACTCACCCAGGTTGTCCGTGACAATGAGGGAGCTCTGGAAAGCCTTGAGCGCATCCCCGACCAGGTGGATGAAGTCCTCCACCACCTTCATCAGGTGCACGGAGCCAGGAGAGACCTGCAGGAGGCGGAACAGCTCCAGGGATGGCCGGGGACATCCCCCCCTGGCTGCGCCCGTACCCCCCCAGGTGCCACTCACCTGCTGGGCGTCCTCCCACTTGTCCCGGTTCTCGGCATCCACCATGTAGCTCACCACCTGGAAGAAGCGCTGCGGGGACGGGGCTCAGCGGGGCTGGGGGTGCGGGGACCGAGCGCCGCCGCCTCCCCGGGGCGTCCCCCGTTGTCCCCCCGCCCGCTATACCTGCACGTCCTCGGAGGACGGGGTGTAGGTGGCCCTCTTGAAGGTGTCGGTGACGTTGCGCAGGATCTCCACGGAGAAGAGCAGGTCCCCGCTGTAGTAGGTCTTGCGGGCCATGAGCTCCAGCAGGCTCCGCACCACCTGCGACATCCCCTCCCCTGCCAGCACCCGCTGCCCCTTCGCCAGGTGCTCCCGCAGCTTGGACGGGGTGGGGACACGGGTGTCACTCACCCCGGCAGCGCTCCGTGCCCCTGGGGTCCCTCCTCGTGCCCAAAGCCCAGGCAGTGGGGACGGCACTAATTGGGGCAGCAGCGGGACACGGGGGGTTTGGAGGGGGCTCCACGGGGGTCTGGGGCCATTGTGGGCGCCTGAGGGGTGTCCTTCCCGTCCCAAAAGCCGTTTCCCAAGGACATGGGAGCACAACTTGGATGGTGGTCCCCCCTCCAGCTCTAGGGTTGGAGCCCTATTCCAAGTCCATGGGGATCTGGAGTGTTCAAGGGGGTCTGAGGGCATCCTTCCCAACCAAAGAGCCATTTTCTAAGGACATGGGAACACAACTCGGAGTGGAGTGTCCCCCCCAGCTCCAGGATTAGGTTCGTATTCCCAACCCATGGTGGCCTGGGGGATTCCCTGGGGGTCTGGGGGGCCCTTCCCATCCCAAGAGACAATTCCCAAGGACACGGGAGAGCAATTTGCTCCAGCCCTAGGACAGGGTCCCCTTTTCCCAGCCCCTGCCTCAGTTTCCCACAGGGTGCCCAGCTGTTGAAGCTGCTGGGATGCCAGGGATGGGGCAGAGCCCCAGGAACAGGGAGGAGAGGGCAGGGGGGCCGCGCCAGAGCGGGCACCTACTGAGAGATGCAAGTATCGGTACTCGTGGGAGATGCAGCGGGCGAAGCTGGGCACACCCCAGTAGGCCACCCCGTGGGGGCTCAGCAGGCACCGGCGGCTGGCAGACCCTGCACGGGAGATTTGGGTTTGGGGCTGGCACGGGAACCGCCCTCCTGGCACCCTGATGCCACCCATCACCCCCTGCCCTTCTCCAGGCTGGGGAGGTTTGGGAATGCTCGACCCCAAGGCCAGCTGCTGGCCCCTGCTCTGCTCCAGGTGGCTCAACCCCAATGCCACCCTCTGCCCCTGGGGTTGGGGGGTCCTTGACCCCGGTGCCACCCACCACCCGCCACCCTGCACCAGCGTGGGAGTGTCTGGGGGCACACGCCCCTCACCTGTGGCGTTGGGGGGGCATTTGTTGTAGATGATCTCCCCGGCAGCCGTTTTCTTCCAGGTCATCAGCATGACGTACTCGTCCTTGCACATCTCATGGTAGGCTGGGAGTTGAAGACAGGGGAGGGGGGTCAGGAGCAGCCCAGACGCGGGGCTTGAGGGCACTGGGGCGTGGGGTACCCCGTACCTGGGCACTTCTTCTCGTTGCAGGTCTTCACCTCCTCGCCCGTGCCCTCGCAGGGGTAGCCCTGCATGCCGGTGCCCTCGCACATGCGGAAGCGGCGCTGCCAGCCGGTGTCACAGGTCTTGGAGCAGAGGCTCCAGTGGTTCCAGGGACCCCACTTGCTGTCTGCTGTGGGGATGGGGACACTGTGGGACACCCGGCTGTGCACGGCGAGTGGCACCCGCGGGGACGGGGACAGGGCACCACCGACGCTGCCACACGCGCCACGGACCGAAACCCCGCAGGGTGAGAAATCCATGGCTCAGTGATTTACGCCTCTTTCAGACCGGACTGGCATCCTGGTGCAGATGCCCACTGTTCCCTGCCGGCATCCACGGGCACCCGTGGTGTGCCCACCTCCCTTCGCGCCTGCCATCGATGCCGCCACCCCTCCCACAAGATAAGAAGGGGCTCAGAGGACTGGATGAGGACCGTGTGGTCCATCCTGAGGCCTGACTGCCCCCCTGCCCCGCCCCCAGAGCCGGCCCCGGCCCCACCAGCCGCCCCATGTGCACACACGAGAGCTCACACGTGCTAGTCCGCCCAAAGCACGGCAGGACCCGTGGCCACCCGGCACCGACGGGCCCCCCCGGCGCGACCAGGGGGGCGAACCCTCGGCTGAGGTGTGCCTGGTGCGAGCAACCAGCGCCAGACGGGGGTGGCTGCTGCTCCCGGGCAATCCCCCATTGGCTCCTGCTCCCCCGCAGTGGAGGGGGCTGGCGGCACCCTCGTGTCACCGGCGGTGACACCGCAGGGCCGGACGGCCGGGCCGCGTGCCGGGTGCCGCGCCGTGCCCCGACGCGCCGTGCCATCCCCCCGCTCCCCCCTCCAGCGCGCGGGGCCTTACTGGGACAGGTGGGGTTGGAGCACTCCCGGGCGTCGGCGTGGGCCCCCCGGCACTCGGCCCACCCGTGGGCCGAGACGCTGCACTTGCGCGTGCGCTGCTGGGTGCCGTTGGCGCAGGTGACGGAGCAGCGGCTCCAGGCGCCCCACTCCAGCCACTGCCCTTCCACTGCGGGGACAAGGAGGGCGGCGTCAGCTCCCACTGGCCAGCGGCTCGCCGGGATGCACATCGGGGCTCTCCGCGCAACGGGTCCAACCTACGGGTGCGCCGGCTCGCCCCAAGCCGAGCTCAGCCAGTGCTGAACCCTGCCCCACACGGGGGGACTGTCACCAGGGATGAGCCCCCACACCGGCTCCACCACCACGGCCACAGTGCTGCACGGCCACGCTCACACCGGGGAGCCCGGCACTGCTCCCACCAAACACAGCAGCCCTGGCATCGGTCCTGCCGAACCCAGCAATCCTGGCATCGCTCTCCACCAAACCCAGCATTCCTGGCATCGCTCTCCACCAAACCCAGCATCCCTGGCGTTGTTCCCTGCCAAGCCCGTGAACACCAGCAGAATCTCCATGGGGCTGCCGTGGCTAAAGCCACGTGCCATGTGTGACATGTCCCTGCCGGAGCTGTTGCGGAGGAGATGCCCCTCGCACTCCCCCTCAGCTCCTGCGCTCCTTCCTGCTCCAAACTACCTGCTGGCCTCCCCGCCTCACACGTGGGGTCCCCACAGGGACACTGGCCCTGATGTGGCGCCCCTGACCATCACCACACAAACCCCACAGGCACCAACACGGCCACTCCTGGCACACAGGAGGAGGGGATGGGTGGCACTGCCACTCACGCACGAACAGACCATGTAGCAAACCCCCTTCGCCGTTTCCCAGCGCCCCAAAAATGTCCCTGTGCCACCATGGTGCCAGCACTGTGCCAGCCACAGCAGATAGGCAGGGAAGGAGCCGGCTCCTCCACGACCCCCAGGATGGACCCCTGCCCAAGCCAGGGGCTTGAGACCCTGGCACGGCTGACGGAGCCGTCCCTTCCCCCGGATTTCCAGCAGGGACAGGAGGGTGCACGCCGTGCCACAGCATCCCTGTGCCCCCGGGCTGTCCCAGCTCCCCACGGCGGTGCCACCCATCCCTCGCAGCGCTGCACCCCGTGTCCTGGCGTTCCCGGTGGGACGAAGGAGTGTGGGGAGAGGGAGGGAGGTACTGACCCGGGCAGATCGCGATATTGCAGGGCTTGGCCTGCAGCTCGGGGCCCTCGCAGGCCTTCCCTCCGCGCCGCGAGGCCACGCACCGCCGCGTCCTGGTCCTGGCCCCTCGCCCGCAGGTCACCGAGCACAGGCTCCACGGGGACCACTCCTCCCACGCGCCGGGAACTGCAACACAGCACAGTGCCACGGCTGCCGGGCTCCAGCCTCCCCCTCCGCTCCCGCCACCGAGGGGTCCTGGCCACGGCGGACCCCTCGTGTCCCGCGGTACAGTCGGGCACGGCCCCCGGCACTGCCTGTCCCATCATCGCCCCAGGTCCTTGAGCTGGCAGCGGTGCCACTGCAGCTCCCTGCCCTGCTCCAGCCTCCCTTCTGCGGTCCTGGCACCGGCGGCACATGTCCCCCCCACCCCACACACAACCTGGCTCACCCCAAACCACGTTCAACACACCGAGCACGACCTGCCCCTCGCACCTACGGGTGCACCTACCTGCCCCTCACACCCAGGAAAGGAGCAGGGACCAGTGTGGCACAGGAGCATCCTAAAGGATGCTCTTCCATGACTTCCGGTGTCCTTGGAGTGCCAGGATAGTGCTGCACTCCCTGGTATGGAACTGGGCACTGGGTGTGTTGGCGATGCAGATCCCTTCAAACATCCCAGGTTTCGTCAGGGCAGTCTGGCTGCCAGTGCAGCGCCCTGAGGTCCCTCCGGTTCTCAGTATCCCACACGAGACGCACAGACACCACCACGGACCAACGTGAGACCCTCAGCATCCCGCCTGTGACCTGCCTCGATGCACTGAGCAGCACAGCCCCCTTCCTGCCCCACACAAATGGGGACCCCCCAGCAGACCAGGCCAGACCTCAAGTCCCCCAGGCTCAGGTTCCAGCCTTTCCTTTCTCCCCAGCACAAAGACTCGGGGACATCCAGGGGAAAGCCCTGAGTTAGCCAAGGAGGGAGGACAGAGAGGAGCCACCAGCCAACCCGCTCCAAAGGCAAATCCACGGCAGCAGCACCAGTGACAAGGCACCAGGGTGCAGGGCACCCATTCCAGCTGCCTGCCAAGAGCAGCTGGGAAGGCCCGAGGACAGAGGGATGCCAACACAGCTCCGAGCAGCCCAGCCGCTCGGGGTGGGCGCCACGACCACACCGGGCCGCCCTCCTCATCCACCCCACAGCTCCACGAGCCCCAGAGACGCTCCAGCAGCACACAGCCCCCCTGTCCCCACCCAGCCCGCACTGGGCACCTCGAGGTGGTAGGAAGCCCCCCCGGTGCCCCCGGTGCCCCCCGTACCTGGGCAGGTGGCAGTGTTGTTGCAGGCGCGCGTCTCCCGGAGCAGCCCGCTGCACAGCGTCCCGTACGGAGACGACACGCAGGAGCGCGTCCGCACCTGGGAGCCCTGCCCGCACGTCAGCGAGCACACGCTCCACTGCGACCACTCCTCGGCCGCCGGGTCCCCTGCGGGAGACAGGGAGCCTGAGAGCCCGGCGGGCACGGTGCCACGGGGGGGATTGGGGTGACACTGAGGACGGCAGGAGCACACCCCGCCCTCTGGGCCCAGCACCAGCTGCACCCGGAGAAGGGACTGGGGCGTGGAATCACACCCAGCGTGAGGGAGAGCACCCACCCCAGGTGGTGCAGGCAGGGCAGGCAGCACGGGCAGCGTCGGCAGTGCAGGCAGCAAGGGCAGGGCTGGACACATGGGCAGTACAGGCAGCGCAGGCAGTGTAGGCAGGGCAGGCAGCGTGGGCAGCGCGGGCAGCCCGCCACGGCTCCCCCTCCCCACCCCATCACACACTGACATTTACAACAACCAGCTCTTATTAAGGTTGATGATGTCTCTGAGGCTCTTGGACAGGCCAACAGCAGAGCCCATCCGTTTAAATTAAACAGGGATATATGGAGGAGGGCTCCAAAGGGGACCATTTGTCCTGCAGACAGGCAGGACGCAGACTCCGTGTCGCCCACGGCGGTGACAATGTGCTGTGCCTGCTCCGTGTCACACGGGGACCCCAAGCCTGGACTGGGTCACCACTGGGGTCAACCCACACTCTGCCCAGGAGCTCCCAAGGGGGCAGGACCCCTGTGAGCACCCGGGAGGAGATCTGCATGCCAGGCACACGGAGCAGAGCCAGGGCCCATCCATCTCCCACTCACCTCCGGGCCCTCTGACCATAAATCAGGGGGGCCACAGAGGGGGGAGCAGCACGACTCAAACCACCCAGATGGATTTGCCAAATAAATACATTTGAACGAAACAATTAATGGATTTTTGTTTGCTTTACAACCCTCGGAGGAAGGTGCAAAGGGAAAAAAATTTATAAATGGAGCAAATTAAGTCAGTCCGTGGGCAGGGAGTTAAAAGGAGCCGCTCCATCTCCATCACCCCTGCCCAGGTACCTGAGCCCAGTGTCACCAGTGTCCCCTGCCCGTCCCCACTCTGGGGCAGTGCTGGTACCTGTCTGGGCCATGTAGACACCTGGTTCATCTGCTGACCGTGGCCACTGGGTCTTCACCTTCTGGTTCTCCTCGACAGCATTGCCTGGAAGAGGGAAGCGCTCCAGTGAGAGCGGGCAGGGGACAGGGATGGGGACAGGGCCACCCTGGGTCAAGGGACATTGGAGGAGGATACAGGGACGCCTGGCCCCACTGCTGAGCACTGCACTGCATCCCTGAGGGCAAGAGACGGTTGAGCACAGCTGAGCACACTCACAGACCCCCAAACACGTGTCACGGCTCCCCCAGAAGTGTCACCCCCAGTCACAGGGGCTGCAGCTGGAGCACAGCCCCGAGTGGCACGTCCCTGGTGCAGCCGGGGTGCCTGTACCCCCGCCGTGCCAGGCAGAGGTGCTCTCCCGTCCCCACTTATCAGCTTGCTGCAGTGAGGTGGCACAAATTTATGGCTCGGCTCACCAAAAATAACAAGTGATCCATCAAGAGCACTTGGCGTGAAATTAACTGGCATGTGGAGAGCTCGGCGGGGGACGCGGCTGCAGGCGCAGGGGGATGCCTTCCCTGGACTCCCCCACAGCCCCCAGGCCACCTCCTGTCCTCCAGCAGGGTGTCTTGTCCCCAAACCCCGGTGAAGGATGCTGGTAAGTTCCCACAGATTCACTCCAGGCACAGCACAGCCACTGCTGCAGGTGGATGCGCTGTGGGAGGCAGCAGGGGATCCCCTGGGCACCACTGATGATACGACCCCCCAAAACACCATGGGGACCCCGCTGCTGTAACAGGCAGGAGAGCAGCCAGGGATGGCACAGGCGCCTCACTGAGCTGCCTGGCACTGCCAGCCAAGCATGGCAATGTCCCCAGGGGACAGAGAGGAGGTGACATGGGGACACCTGGCACTGGCAGGGAGCCCCCAGCCATGCTCCAGGCACAGGGTTGGAACACAGATTGGGGACAGCCCAGCCCCAGCAGAGAGCACAGGCTACTGTGACACTGATTGTGCTGTAAAACAGATGCCAGTTTACCAAGTTTTGCCTTAACCAATGATAACCCTGCCAGGCTCCTCACCGGCACCACCAGCGCAGCCAGGGACACTCAGATCCTCCCCGTGGGCATCCCACCCCATGGCTTGGGCTTCCCAGTGGCATGAGAGACACAGGGGGACCTGAACAGCCTGAGGAGCTGCCCGGGGGGGGTCTGTCTGGCCACCGGGCCGAGCTCCCCCCGGGGCTCCCCACCCCCGGGAGCGACACAGCAGAATTACACCCGGCACGGCGAGCGCCCCGGGGAAACCATAAATCCCGAGGATATACGAGACCGTTCTCCCGGGCTGTGTTCAACAGAGACACCAAATTCAATTTCCTTCAGAGAGCACTAAATCCTCGGCTGTCACCGCCGGGAGGCTGCGGCTAACCCTGGCACCGCACCCCATCCTGTCCCAGGGGCGCCCAGCACCCCCAACCAGGGCACAGCTGCCGGGTGCAAGGCCAGGGGTGTTCTTTTGGGAACCTCAGGATGAATCCTAAGGCCAGTTGTGTCCTTGTCCCAGCACCACCTCCCTAGGGGTTGGTTTCTGAAGGGTGATGGGTTAGGATCTCAAAACCTGTAACTGCTTGGCCTAGATGTGGCGGGTTCTGGGGGAGTGTGACCCCCTCCAAAGACCCCCAAAGAGAGGGATCACCCTTTGGGGTTCTCTGGTGGGGGTACACCCGCCCAGACCCCGCAGCACCAGGGCCGAGTGGCTGAACGCGCCCAAAGTTCCATCCCCATTCCCACACCCATCCATCCACTCTTTCCTCCCATGTGCCTCCAACCACATCCCACCCCCCCCGACCCACCCACACTGGCCGTGGGAGAGCCCCTCCCCGGCAGGGATGACGTGGGGGACGGGGGACCCCGGGGTCGGCGCCGGGGGGAGGGTCTGGGCGGGCGCCAGCCCCCCACGTCGCCGCGGCGGAGCAGAACCGGTGAGATCAGCGCTGGGCGCCCGCCAAGCCTCGGCTCACAGGCGCCATTCAGCCCCCCGGCCCTGCCTGCCACCGGCCCCCTGAAAGGCAGCCATTCTCGGGGCCGGGGGGACGCCAGGTGGGACCCCCTCGCTGCATGAAGGGCGCTCTGTGCTCCGGCCCCGCGGTGACGCCGGCGGGCGCCCGGGGGGGACGGTGACGGCGGCCGGGGCACGAGGGGCGGCCGAGGCAGAGCGTCACCCCTGCGGCTCTGGCACCGCAATAACATCGAACCTCCGGGCGCTCCGGCCTTTAATTGAATGTCAAACGTAATTTGGAGGAGGAGTGGGAGTTTGCGCTGCTGCTGTTGCAGCTGGAGAGGCGGCATGTGGTGCCCTGCCAGGTCTGCAGGGACACCCCCTCTCCGGCACGCTCGGCGTGGCCAACCCCACCAAACCACCCGTGGGGATGTGCCAAACGCCCCGGAGAAGCATCCAGATTCTCCATCCCATCCTGCATCCCACTGCTCCCCCAGGCAGGCCCCGGACAAAGGGGCAGCCTGACCTTGGGGATGGCACCTAAACCCGGCACTGAGCTCTTAGTCATCCATGGGGAGTTGCGTTCAAAGGGGGAAAAAAAAAGGAAAAAAACCTATAAACTGAAATCAGCTCAGGCAGCTCCCCTCGGGATGAGGCGATTTAGAGCCCTGCAGCTGTAACGGACCGGGGATTTAGTCGGGGGATCTGCCCATAATGACATTTAACTCCTGAAAGAAATGCTAAAGCCCAATGAAATTATATGTACACCCACAGCCCAGCCCCGCCGCCTAATCTGCCAGATAAAGACCCCACGCAGCCAAGCCGGGGATTGCTCCTGCCCGCCCATCACCCGGGGCAGCTGCGCGGAAACATCTGGCCCAGATGTGTCCCGAAATCCCCATGTCACCCCGATGGACTTGGCACCGCAGGCACAGGGAGCACCCAGGGGAGGTGGCCCCTGCCCTGGGCAGCCCGATCCCGGTGCCCAGCACATGGGTGAGCGCAGCTGCTTCATCCTCACCCGACGTTCCCACAATCCCGTAACGAGCAAACGGCCTCATTCCGCCTGGTTAATAGCCCGGCCGCCGTGCCGTGACATCCTGCCTGGAATAACAAGCGCCCGGGCTGCAGCAGTCAAGGGTAATTTGCCACGGGAAAGGGTCATTTTACCTGCAAATTGTTTTCCATGTCTCCACCAGAGCAGAGCGGGCCGGCTCCTGCTCCGGCCTCACAGCCCTGTGCCGGGAAGGCGGCAAGCGAGGCCACGGAGCCACACGGGCTGTGCCAGAGCGGTCGTGGCATCACCCGGGGTCACCATGGTGGCACCAAGGGTTGGTGGGACCGTGGCAATGGCAAAACAAGCTGCAGCTCTGCCGAGCCCGGGCATTGCTCTGGAGAGGTGCACGTGGAGCTGGGGCGGGGCACAGGATTCATCCCTTGCACGGCGTCCATGCTCCATGCACATGCCCAGCTCTAACCCTCCAGCCTTGGACAGTGTTGACAGGCAGGATTCATCCATTGCCCAGCTTCCCTGCTCCATGCAATGACTTCCCTGCTCCATGCCCAGCGCCCCATTGGCACCCTCCATCACTGTGTAGGGTTAATGGGCAGGACTCATCCATTGCAGACTTCTCTGCTCCATGCCCAGCTCCCAGTCGGCACCATCCAGCCCCAGGAGCGCGCTCAGGCAGCATCCACCCCTTGCACAGATTCCCTGCTCCACGTGCAGCGCCCGACTGACACCCTCCAGCCCCAGGGAGTGTGCACAAGTAGGATTCATCCACTGCACGAATTCCCTGCTCCACGTCCAGTGCCCGACTGGCACCCTCCTGCCCCGTGGGCAGGATTCATCCACTGCCTGTCTGGCTTCCCTGCTCCATGCCCCCTGCCTGATTGGCACTCCCTTGCCCCAGGCAACATGCATGGGCAGAATTCCCCCGTTCCGTGACCCCGCTCCATGCGCAGCATCCCTGCAGCAGGGGCTCCATCCCCAGGGCTCCTCCCTGAGCCCCCACTCACCGTGTGGGACCTCGGGCAGGTCGACGTCGTTGGCATTCGCAGAATGCAGGTCGGTGGGGCAGCAGTCGGGGTCGGTGGGCGGCGGGGTGGGCGCTCTGGCCGCGTGCCGGGTGCCGTTGCGCCGCGGCGCGGGCGGGCTCTCGGCCTGGCAGCTGCAGCCGGCGTGGGTGAAGCCACAGCGGCGGGCGCCAGGCGCTTGCAGGCACTCCTCGAGCCAGCGGCACAGCACGCTGCAGGTGAACTGGCTGGAGTTGTTGTTGTTGATGAGCAGCACCTCCACGAAGCGGAACTCCAGGGCCTGGGGGGCCAGCAGGCGAGGGGCCGCCTCGGGCTCGGCCGCCAGGCACAGCTGCACAAAGTTCTTGTCGAAGTGGAGGAAGGTGAAGGGCCCCGCGTCCTCGCACAGCTCCAGCTCGGCGTCCTCCTCCTCCTCCTCCTCGGGCCGCTGGCGGGAGGGCGGGGGGCTGGCGGCCTCGCCCCGGGGGTCGCACGTGTAGTTGGCCAGGTAGTGGTCGAGTGGCAGCACCATGGGAGAGAAGTGGGTGCAGACCTGCTCCTCCCGGTTGAAGCGGAGGTAGAGCGAATACTTGGTGGGGTCGGGGTTCTCCAGGGTCCAGGAGCAGCCGGAGGAGATGGTGGGGAAGAGGTCCTTGAGGGAGAAGGAGCCGTAGAGGACGCCAGAGGCCAGAGCGGAGCAGGCGCTGGGAGCCGGGTCGAAGCCCCGCGTGAGCCACAGGAGAGATGATATCACAGCCAGTAAGAGGGGACCAGCAGCGGTCATCCTATGGCATTTGCCCTGAGGGGAGACAGACAGACAGACAGAGGCTTAGCAAGAGGCAGCTGCTGCAGGCTCCCTGCTGTGCTGGGGCAGTGGGGAGCTGGTCTGGGGGGGTCAGCACCCTGCACCAAACCCAGCCGGGTGTGGGAGCAGCATCCCAGCTACTCCATGGCCCCAGCTGCTTCATGTCCCCAACTGCCACCTTAACAGGCTGGGGACAGCCATGGCAGACCCTTGTCCCATCCCCCAGGCTGTGCCAAGGAGTCCCTGGGCTGGGGACTGTGCAGCACAGACCGGGGGACTTCACTCCAAATCCACCAGAGCAGAGACCCAGCTCTCACCCCTACAGACCCCCTGCCCTAGGCTTGCCCACCAGAGCCGGCCGAGCACAACTTGGGCAAGGAGCCACCAAACGGCTTCTGCACAGACAGGGCTATAAAAGCCCTTGGAGCTATTTCTGGTGTCCCGGAGCACCTCGGGGACACGGTGCAGCCTGGGGTGCTGTGCTGGGGGTGCACAGGCACCCCAACAGTGCGGTGTCACCCCACCTGCCCTGCGAGCCGGGCACAGCGTGAGCAATCACTGCACGAGCACGTGTTTCTTGGACACCTCGCCGGGTGTGCAGAGCATCGCCGGGAATAGCTTTTTAATACCTCATTAATAAAATAATGCACGCGGTGGCCTTATTAAGTGAGACCGGAGCACGGCTCTTCAGAGGCCGAGGCCGCCGCGCGCGTGTCTGCACCGCTCAGCCAGGTCAGCCTGTGCCCGGGGCAGCGGGGGCACGGGGACAGCCCTGGGGACAGCAGAGGACATTCAGGAGGTGGGCCCAGGGATGGATGCCACGGCAGAGGTTGATTCCAAAACCACCCAAATCTCCACTCCCCTCCGCCCAGCCATGTGTTGGGGATGCCGCGCGCTTGGCATGGCTCGGGGATGCTCTGATCCATCCTCAAACAACATCTCCTGCTCCTACACCACCCCTGGCCGAGGCCATGGTACCAGGGCATCCCTCAGCTCATCGGGGAGACGGAGCCCTGGCTGAGCCTGTGCTGGAGCCACGATGGGCACATTAGAGAGCTAAAAATATCCCAGCTCTCATGCAACAGGCTGGCACCGGCTCCTGCCGCCCCGGCAGCGCGGGGGCTCGGTGCCGGCATCCGGCCCCTGACAGCGGCACGTGGGCATGGGGAGAGAGGGGCTGGGAACGGAGCCAGGGGGAGCAGCCCAGCCTGGATGCACCCCAGTGCAAGCAGGGAGATCCGGGGCCAAAGAAAACCCCGTTTGCCCGTGGTCACTTCCACCCCTAAAAGATCCCAGGGAATTCAACAGGAGACCCAGTGGCAGCAAACTCCAATGGCAGCAGCAGCGGGGAGCCAAGGGGTAGCTGGAATGGGGACCTCCACGGGCATTCCCCACTGATGCTCCCCAAGCAGCCACCAAGTGCCCCAATGGGGGAGGAGGAGGAAAAGGAGGAGGAGGAGGAGGAGGTCAGGCAGGGACACGCTGCCGCTCTGCAGCGAGCTCCTGGGGCTCCCGCAGCCTGGCAGGGACACAAGATGGAGCTTGCTTCCCTCGCCTTGGAGCAGCGAGCAGGGATGCTCCGGCACCACCATCCATCCATCCGTCCCTCCCGGTGCCCAGCTGGCCGCTGGAAGGCTCAGCAGGGATGAACACAGCCGGGCAGCCCCTGCCTCACCTCCCTGGGCTCCCCACATGCATGACCCATGTGTTCTGGGTGACAAGGAGCCTCCTCTCAACCCAAAAACCTGCCGGGGCTGCAGCTGCCCCAAGCACAGCACCAGGTCGAGCTGCTCCGGGCGGCCAGGGCTGAACCAAAGCTGAGAGAGCTCTCTCGGCACCAGCCCCGCTCCCTGCAGCGCTCGAGCTGCTGCTGCTGCTGCTGCAGTGAAAATATTTCATTGAGCTGCACGCTGGGCTGAGGAGATATTTAACATCTGGGGCACCGAGTCACCCGGCAGGAGCTGCTGAACGGCACGAGCAGGGGTCACTGTCACCCCTACCCGGCACCACGGTGGGGACCTCACACCCTGCAGCATCACTGTCCGTGTGCTCCGGGATGGGGCTGGCATCACCCCTCTGCCTCCAGAACGACCTCGGTCCACGCGGAATGAACTAGCCTGCTCCGGTGACCGCATCGTGACACGGCTAGGAGGGGTCCCTGGGGGCAGCTGGCAGTGCCCCAGGGACCTGCTGCACCCACAGCCTGGCTGGGGAGCAGACGCTGCTCCCCGGGGACGGCGATGGCTCCCGGAGCACGGCGGGCACAGGCTGGCACGCTCGCCCGCCGCAGGCGCCTGCTCCGGCCCCTTCCATCTGCCTTTGTTCCCGCCCGGGCGCAGGGAAGGGGGTGGGTTTTTAATTAAAGCTTTTTAAAGAGCCATCACAGAGCTGGGAAGAGGCCGGGCGGAAGCGACATCCCGGGCTCCACGTCCTCCTCAGAGCACAGTCCCTCTCCCTCCCTGCCATCACATCCCTCCTGGCTCCGGTAGCGGCAGGAACCAGCCGGGGCTCGGCTCTCCCTCGCCGCGGCACGGCACTGCTCCAGGCCAGCCCTGCTCCCAACACACAAACAGGTTGTATCCCTAAGGATGTTTCGCCTGAACAGGGATTTTGGCCGGGTCCTGGTCCAGCTCCATCCTCCTGGCGCAGCGCAGGCCAGTTCCTGACCGTCGTGCCACTCCAGTCAGGCAAAGCCAGGAATAAGCCAACCAGCCCCAAAAAGTGATAAACGGGCAGCACTAAAACCCCAGCATTAATAATCTGAGAGACGATTAATGGCAGAGTAAAGGAGATTTGGGGTTTGAGGGACACGGTTTTTAACCCGAGTGTTCTCTTAATAGGCTGTAGCAAGTACACAATCCATGAAAAAATTACATGATCCATGAGAATTCCTAACACGAGGATGCTCCGGACAAAGACAAGAGGGTAAGGAAGGGCTGGGGAGTCCTGGGGGTTTATCCACAGCGGGAACAGCCTCACTCCCTGCTGAAAGGCTAAAGCATCTGGGAAGGAGCAGGCTGGCTAATGGCACAGCAGGGCCATGTGGCACCATCCCATGGGAACACATCCCTGCCTGCCCAGAGGTGACACCGACAAACACAGCACCATAACGAGCTCTTCCCACCGTGAGAACCCCCGACCCTCCAATTTCCAGGCTCTTCCCTAGCAGTTCGAAGGCATCCAGGAACTCCAGAGCTGCCGTTGCCACCTCTGTGCTCAGCCCTCCCGGCGCAGGGACCCCCAACACCGGGCCGGGGTGTCCCGGGCCCTCCACGGCACCAGCACAGCCCCTCCACCAAGGAGTTCGCTCTGTGAGCACCGCCGGGAAGAACCCCACTGCCATCCCAGCCTCCAGCCTCGCCTCCCAAAAAACACGGCTCCCTGCGAGGCGCGTGCCCGCACAGGGACAGGGGTGTCCGTGCTGCTCCCACCCGCTGTGGCACAACCCCCCCGGCGTGCAGGACCCCTCTCACCCCCCCTCGGTGCCCCCACGTCTCCCGTGTCCCTCTGGCTCCCCGGCGTGCTGCCACGGCCTCTCCTGGAGCCGGCAGGCTGGCAGCGGTGCCGAGCTGTAATTAATGGTGCCGCTTTGCCAATCCCTGGCGCGGCCTCGCGAGCACTGGCACGCACAGGCCTCTTTATTTATTTTACTTAACTGCTGTTGGTAAAACTCCACTCCAAACGCAAGGCCGAGAGACAGCACAGAGAAATCTCCACCGGGATTAGGGATTACGCTCTGCCAGGAAACGATGTGTGCTGCCTCTCCCTCCTCGGTTGTGGGGGTCCCCGGGGGCAAAGCCCCCCCTCTGCTGCAGGGCACCTGCAGGGGCTGCAGGAGCCACGGCTGTTCCTGCTGCTCTTCTGCAGCCTCTTCCAAGTAGTTTCCACGTCACTGGGATGTGACTCCCTCTTTTCCATCAGCTCCATCCTGCAAAGGGGTGGAGGGCTGGGAGCCCCAGGGGACTCCAAACGGGGGTCCAAGTCACAGCGGTGGCAGCAGGATGTGTGCTCATCCCAGAGGGGGATTTCTTTGTAACCCACCATCTCATCCAGACCCAGCCCTGCTGGGAGCTTCTGAGGTGCCCTAGGAAGGACAAGAGGCCTGGCTCCATCCTGCTCTTGGAGGACATCAAGAAGGAACAGACAGGATGAGAGCAGGGGGGATGCGATGGCCCTCGTGAGCACCGAGGAGCTACAAAGCTTCTGACATTTGGCAACCGAGCTGGGTGGCCCCAAGCCAGCCCCGTCCCCATTAGAGGACAGATCCGTGGTAGGAAATGAGTTTGCAGGGCCTCAGTCCAAATTCCCATGGAGAAGTGTTGAGGCATCACAGGACGGCGGCTGGTGGCTCATCCCACGATTCACGCATCCGTCCCTCCATCCATCCAAGCATCATCTTCCTCCAGGCAGGGGGACATCCTGCAGCCCCCACCCAGCCTGGAGAGTGCCCAGCCCGGGACGTGGGGACTTGGCAGTGATGGGAAGAGCTCAGATGAAGGAAGTCCCATCTATTCCCGTGGCTCTGAGCAGGAGGTTGGTGCCAGGGCAGAGCTCTCCGCCAGCCGTGAGCCCACCGGGAAGAGCCCAGCACCCCCGGCCCCACCTCCAACACAGCAGAGGTGTCACTCTGGGCAGAAGAGCTGCACTGCCAGAGGTCCTCAGAGGCGTTCAGAAAAGCCAGAGAGAGCCAGGAAGAGCCAGCAGTGCGTCCCAGATGGTGCTGGAGCACCTCTGCCAGGGGGCTGCTGGTCAGAGAGCAAGCTGTGCCGGCTCCGTGTCCATTTTCTCTCCAGCAAAGACCAAATTTGTAGGATCCTGGCTCCTTGCAAACTCCATGGATCAAAGCAGGGTCTGGTGACAAGGCTTGACAAGCAACTGGGCAGGCCTTGAAGAGGAGCTGCTGCCAGGATCCGGGCTCTGGCACAGCGGGGCTGGCACTGCCCTACAGCCAACTCCAGCATCCGCTGCCATCCACGCCATCCACTAAGGAACCCCACTGGGACATGGGGCACTGACCCTCCCTGCTGAGAGTGGCCAGAGAGCAGCCAGGTGGTGGTGACAGTGACAACAGCCACGCCACCCCACTCCTCCCCGTGGATGCCAACCCACAGAGCCAGGTGCCCCCTCATGAGCCCCCCTTGCTCAGCCACAGCCTTCAAGGCAGGGAGAGGCCAGTCCCCAACAACTGCCCCAGCCCACCAGGAGCAATCCCAGTGCCACAGCTCAGCGCCAGCCCCGCGCCACCGGCTCCACGTGCGCCCCAGCCACCGGCAGCGCCCGGCCCGAACCCCCGACCAGCCGCTCCGCCACAGCCCAGCCAGGCCACCCCGGGGGCCACCTCCCCGCGTCACCGGCAGCCCCGGCTGCCAGGCGCCAGCCAGCACAGCCAGCAGTGACATGACCTAGAAAAGCAAAGGGTTGTTCACACGCCGCGCCGCCGAGAGCCCCCGGCGCGGCCGTGCAGCCGCGGTGCGGAAAATCTCCCCGTCCTCAACAAGTGACCCGCGCGGGCACACGCGTGGGCACACGTGGCACCGCTCGTGCCGTGGACCCCAGGGGCTCGCAGGCCCCCCGGGGAGGGACGCAGCTCCCCGGCTAGCCCCCCACACCCCCCCCGAAGACCCGGCTGCCACCTGCATTCCGCACGTGCCCGCGGCGGCACATGCCGGGCGCCCACGTGTGCCCTCCTGCACGCCCACGGTCCCCGGGTGCCGTGGCACGGAGGCTCCCCGCAGCCCCCCCCTAGCCCACCTGCTGGCACCAAACAAAGCCCCCACGCAGGGGTGAGCTGCAAACCCACCCACCCGCTGCCGGGGCTCCGCCAACACACCTACCCACGCGCCTCGCTACGCGCCCAATCCCCAGGGCCCTGCCCAGGGGTGACAACGTGGGGCGACCACCCCGCCGAGCGCCCACGCGTGCCAGGCTGGCGGCACACGTGTGCCCACGCCAGGGCCGGCAGAGGTGCCAGCAGGCAGCCAGCACCCACCCGTGGCCTTGCTGGATGACACACCACAGCACCGCGGTGCCACACGTGTGCCCGGCAACACACATGTGCGCACCGACACGCGTGCAGCCCCTCCACCGCGGGGCTGCCGGGGCCCTGGCACTGCCAGTGGGGAGGGAGAGGGGGAGAAACGGGACCCCACGTGGGGCAGAAGCATGTTGGGGGGTGACCGGTACCCCGGGGGAGGATCGGCCAACCGGGGAGGAACCGGCAGCTACCGGGGCGAGGGGGATCGGCAGCCCCGGAGGGGAGACCGGCAGCTCCCGGGGAAAGGGGGGGACCGGCAACCCCGTGAGAGGGGAAACCGGCATCCCCCCAGGAGGGGGAACCGGCAGCCGCAGGAAGGGGAACCGGCAGCCCCGGGAGGGGAGGTTTCGGCAGCCCGGGAACGGGGGACCGGCAGCTCCGGGCACGCCGGCGCTCACAGCCAGCCCCGGTGCCGAGCCCTCCGCGCCGCCGCAGCCCCGCGCAACTTCCCGGCAGGGCCGGGGCCGCCCCGGGGATACCACTGCCCGCCGCGGGCACCGGGCACGGGGCACCGCCGGTACCGCGGCGCGGCTGCAACTCCCGTTCCCGCAGCCCCGCGGCCGGGGCAGGAAAGTTGGCCGGGGTTGGAGCCGGAGCCGGGAGCGCGGGGAGGGGGGAGCACGGCGGAACCGGGGCTCTGCCAACCGGCAGCACCGGCCGCCGCATCCCGCATCCGCGGCGAGCTGCCGCCCCCGCTGCGCCGGGCCCGGGCCCGCCGCGTCCGCCCCGCGCCGCCGCGCGCACCGCGCATGCCCGCCCCGCCGCGGGGGACACGCCCACCGGCAGGGCCGGGCCCCGCCCCTTTCGTGTGTGTGTGTGTCCCCCCCCGAAGGGACGGGCCACGCCCCCTCCTCGCCGAGATGGGACGCTCAAGCCCCGCCTCCCCCGGGGAAGCCACGCCCCCTCCCGTCTCCCGGGCCTGCGCGCGCCGTGTTTTGGACCTGCCCCACCCCGGCCCCGCCCATGTTTGGGAAGGCCACGCCCACTCCCTCCGCCCAGCGGGGGGGGGGGCTGCGCGCGCGGCGCGTGTGACGTCACGGCGCTGGCGGAGGGAGGAGGGGGGGTTTGTTGACACGGGGGTTAAAGGGGCCGCGCACCCGCGGGGACAGCGGGGTGACCGGGGACACCCCGGGGACACCAGTGCGAGCGGGGACACCAGTGATGACACCAGTGACACCAGTGACACCAGTGAGACCAGTGCCATCAGTGTGACCGGTGAGACCAGGGACACCAGTGATGACATCAGTGACACCAGTGACACCAGTGACACCAGTGCGACCACTGCGACCAGTGCCATCAGTGTGACCGGTGAGACAGGGACACCAGTGACACCAGTGATGACATCAGTGACACCAGGGACACCAGTGACACCAGTGACACCAGTGACACCAGTGCGACCAGTGCCATCAGTGTGACCGGTGAGACCAGGGACACCAGTGACACCAGTGGTGACATCAGTGACACCAGTGACACCAGTGAGACCAGTGCCGTCAGTGTGACCGGTGAGACCAGGGACACCAGTGACACCAGTTATGACATTGGTGAGACCAGGGACACCAGTGAGAGCAGCGACACCAGTGACACCAGTGATGACATCAGTGACACCAGTGACACCAGTGCCGTCAGTGTGACCAGTGAGACCAGGGACACCAGTGACACCAGTGGTGACATCAGTGAGACCAGTGAGACCAGTGATGACATCACTGAGACCAGTGAGACCAGTGCCATCAGTGTGATCAGTGAGACCAAGAACACCGGTGTGACCGGGGACACCAGTGACACCAGTGCGACCAGTCGGTGACACCAGTGCCCCCAGTGCTACCATGTCCCTGCACCAGTTAGCCCAGCCCGCAGACAAGCCTCGTGCCCCAGCAGCCCCTGCACCAGTGCTCCCAGTGCTCCCAGTGCCCACACCAGTGCTCCCAGTTACCCCAGCTCTGTCCCCGCTCCCCATCTCTACCCACCGTGCGCTTGTCCTTGGCTGGGTTAACTGGGAGCACTGGTGTGCGGGGGCTGGAGTAAGGTGGGATGCTGGTGCTGGGCTGGGCTAACTGGAGGCCACTGGTGGGAGGAACTGCCTGCAGGGCACTGGGAGCACTGGGACACCCCTGGGACACCCTCTGGACCCTTTTCCAGGCGGGAAAACCGAGGGAGGGCTGTGGTGGGACGTGCCCTGTCCGTGTGTCCACCTGGGCCCCATCCGTGTCCCCCCAGCCCCCCGTGGGGCTCTCGGGGCTGCAGGAAACCGTCGCGAGCGGAGGAAGCGGCAGAACCCAAACCACACACGTCACGTGGCGAGCCCGCCCGGCCCCCACGCCACAGCGGGGAAAAGTGGGGGGGACACACACGGCCCGGACGGGACCCCCCGGAGCTGTGGGACACTGAGGGACACAGAGGGGGACACGGCAGGACACGGCGGGAAGCGCCACCGGAGGATGCCAGGGGTGGGAGGATGGAGGAGGCGGTGGTGAAGCAGGGGGGGATCTACCTCCAGCTCCAGCAGACCTTCGGCAAGGTGAGGGGGCGTGGGGAGCCCGGGGGGGGGGGTGCTCGGGTGGGTGGGATACGGGGGGTGTGGGAGGGGTGGAATCCACAGGGAGTTGGATGCTCCCGCTCCTCGGCCCCTCAGCCGTCCGTGAGCGCACGGTGGGGATGGAAAGGGGGGCGGAAGGTGCTGGGGACACTTTGTAGGGCCAGGGGGTGGCTGGTGTGACCTGGGGTGAGGGATGTGCCCCCCCCGAGCTGGGGGGTGACAGATGTGACCCCCCCAGACTCATGTGAGGTGACTGGTGTGACCCCCCCAACGAGCTGGAGGGTGACTGATGTGACCCCAAACCTGTGTTGGGTGATGGGTGTGGCCCCCAGACTCACACAGGGTGACCGATGTGACCCCCAAAGGCAGGGGGTGACGGATGTGACCCCCAGAGCCTCGCTGGGTGACTGATGCAACCCCCAAAGCCTCTCTGCTTCAGTGGCTGATAAACTCGTGGTTTGGCAACCAAAGGGGAAGGAGCTCATGGGCGTCTCCAGCTCTGTTCCCTGGTCTCACTCCCCGTGGACACCCTCCAGAGGGGATCCAGATGCCATGGGAAGGGCAGGGAAGGTGGGCAGGGAGCAGGCAGGGCGGGCAGGGCATCCCCTCCCCGCAGCAAGGCAGGAGCACACGGTGCCTGCAGCGCTGGAGGATGGAGAACAGCACAGAGGCCACCCCAGTGTGGATCCCAACACCACATCCCAGGGAAAGGGAGCCGGATTTTGGCACATCCCGGGGGCCCAGCAGGCCCCAGAGCAGGAGCTGCCGTGGAGAATGTGCTGGTTTTTGGTGCAGGACTTCCTCTGTCCCCACTTCCCCTCTGACACTGGGGCCTCCCATCCCCCCCGTGAGCCCCGAATTGCTGCGAGCTGGGGGCGAGCTGGGAACTGCTTAAAAGCTGATGTTTCCAGGGAAAATGGAGGAAACAAGGAGCTGGACGCCCTTCAGCAGCAGGGGAGGGCGTGGGCAGGGCTTTTGGGTGCTGCAGGGGTGGATCCGGATGCTGGGTGAGGATGAGGATGGGATGCTGCTGGCACCTTCCCCAGCTGGAAAAAAGCCTTGCTGTGCATCAGGGATGTTTATCCAGGGATATTTAGACCCCGGTTTACCTCACCCCCAAATTCTGGTCAGTCCTGGGTGAGGTGCAAAACCCCCGCCCAGACCCCAGGGGAATAAAAAACTGCCGGGAGAGGGTAAGAAAACCCGCCGGGTTCTCCCCGTGGCAGAAGTGGAAGAAGTTCTGGGGCGTCTTGTACCGGGAGAGCTCCTGCTCCACGGCCCGCCTGGAGCTGCTGGAGGGCTCGGGGCCGGCGGACAAGCCCCGGAAGGCCGAGGGGAGCAAGAGGCTGGTCCGGCTGAGCGACTGCGTGCACGTGGCCGAGGCGGGGGGCGATGCCACCTGCCCCAGGGACACCGTCCCCTTCCTGCTGGAGACCACGGACAGGCGCTTCCTCCTGGCCGCCGAAGGCGCCGAGGCGGCCGACTGGATCCAGAGGCTGTGCGAGCTGGCATTCCCGGTAGGATAACCGGGATCGCCGGGGCGGGCTCCGGGTGTGGGGTGTTGGAGATGGTTCTGAGCGTGGGAAGGCGGGAAGCAGCTCCTTGGTCGCGGTGCGCGGAATCCGCGGCACGCAGGGGCAGCAGAGACCTTTACAATGTTTGTAGTAACGTTATGTCAACATAACGTCTAACAGAATATCTAATTGGGATATCTGGGCATTGCCTCACGGGTTGCACCCATCCCCAAAACCATCCGACCCGTCCCTCCCCCACCCCACCTCCCAAATTTGAGTCGGTGGTCCCGAAACCGCCACCCTTTCCCCCCAGCCCTCGTCACCCTCATCATCTCTGCCCCCCCCTTGAACGGCTTCAAGGCTGCTGAGAAGTTCTGGCTTGGCCATATCCGATAGTGTGCCCCTGTTACATCTTATTCCGAGCACATTTTTCCTGAAAAAGGTGTTTTTTCACCTTGCTCCAGAATCCTCCGGAATTCTTGACACTTTCAGACATCTTGTATGAAAGCTGCTTAGCTAAAAAGGGCTGAAAGAGCCACGCTAAGATTTTATAGAATATAGAGTTTGAGGCGTCAGTGCCACGCTCTGCCCTCGCTCACCGGCCGCTCTCTCCCGGGCAGAGGAGCAGGGAGGAGCAGGCAGCGGGCAGGGATGGCCCTCAGAACTCGCTGGGCACCGATGGAGAGTTCTCCATGGAGGAAAACTCCCTGTACAGCTCCCGGGGCAAAGGTAGGCACCGGGAAGTGGGGACGGAGCAGCGGGCGGTGGGTTTGCTGGAGCGGGAGGCAGCTCTTGTCCCGCAGCACCTCACCCCCCACCTCCCCTCCTGCCTGCGCCAGGCAGCTTCCCTGTGCTTCCCTGTGCTTCCTCGTGCTGGGGAGCAGCTCCCAGCGTGGCTGTGTGGTGGGAAGTCTCCTCCCGAAACAGCCCCTTCCTGCTGCGGTTTAGCTTTGCGGCGCTATCGCCCGCGGCCGGAGCCCTCCAGCCCTTATCGGCCGGACACTGCCCCGTGGCCGATCCCACCCTTATCCCACACTTTTCCCACCCGCAGCGGGCGCAGAGCAGGACTTCGAGGTGACGGTGAGGGCCACCCAGTCGTCGCAGCGCTGCCACCTCTGGGGCCGCTGCATCCTGCGGGCCGGGGAGGAGGCGCTGGAGCTGCGGCACCCGCAGAGCTCGGAGCTGCTCTACAGTTGGCCCTACCGCTTCCTCCGGCGCTTCGGGAGGGACAAGGTGGGTGGGCAGCGGGGCTGGGGAAGGGTCTGCAGCACAAGCGCTGTGAGGAGTGGCTGGGGTTGTTGAGCCTGCAGAGGAGGAGGCTCAGGGGAGAGCTTATCCCTCTCTACGACTCCCTGGCAGGAGGGGAGAGCTGGGGAGGGTCGGGTTCTGCTCCCAGGACAAGAGGGCACAGCCTTGAGCTGCCCCAGGGGAGGTTTAGGTTGGACACCGGGAAGAAGTTCTTCACAGAGAGAGGGATCAGACCTTGGAAAGGGCTGCACGGGGAGGGGGTGGAGTCCCCGTCCCTGGAGGGGTTTAAGCAGGGCCTGGATGTGGCATCAGTGCCATGGGCTGGGTGACAAGGCGGGGTTGGGTCGCAGGTTGGACTCGAGGATCTCAGAGCTCTTTTCCAAGCTCGGGGGCTCTGTGTGGATGTGGGAAGAGCGGGCTGGGATGCAGGGACTGATGCAGTGTGTCCCTCCCCTCAGGCGACGTTCTCCTTCGAGGCCGGCCGGCGCTGCGCCTCCGGGGAGGGCAACTTCGAGTTTGACACCCGGCAAGGCAACGAGATCTTCCAGGCCATCGAGTCGGCCATCGACGTGCACAGGGGCCGGGGGGGCCCCGGGGATGAAGCCCCGCGGCCCTTCGACCACTCCAGGAAGCCCAGCTGGGCGCAGGGGCGCGAGGAGCCCGGCGGCACCAAGGAGCCCATCCGCGAGGGGAAGGTGCCCAAAGCCAAGCCCCCCGTGGTGGTGCCCCCCCCCAGCAGCTGCTCCGGGGCCGGGGAGGCCTCCCGAGGGGCTGATTATCCCTACGCCGAGCCCTGCGATTCCCTCCTGCGGGGGAAACCCGCGGTGCCGGGGAAGAGCTGGAAGCAGGATGCTCCGGCCAGGGCGGAGTCCGAGTACGCCGTGCCCTTCGACACCATCGCCAAAGCCCTCCTGTCCCACCCGTTCGGCAGCCTGGGGGGCCCCGAGGGGGGTCCGGATCCCCCCTACAACCCCAGGGAGCCGGGGGGGGGTCCCCAGCAGCCCCCCCCGCGCCCCACGGCCGCCAAGCCCGAGCACATCTACGACGAGCCCGAGGGTCTCTCCGCCCTGCCCGTGTACGACGAGCCCGAGGAGGTGAAGGGGGAGGCGTGGAGGCTGCAGGCGGCCCCCGAGGAGCACCCCGGGCACGCCCATCCCTACAACCCGCAGCGGGACGACTACGCCGTGCCCAAGAGACCCGTCCCGCTGCGCCAGCCCTTCCTGCTGCAGGGCAAGGAGTGGCTCGGCAACACCGAGTACGACAACGTGGCCCTCAGGGTGGCCAAGAGGAATCTGCAGTGAGCGGGATGGGGAGGAGAGGAGGAAAGAACCCCCCCCCCCGGTTGTCCCAGGCAGATTTATCCCGACCCCCGCGGAGCTGAGACCCCTCCCAGCTCAGCGCACCCGCGGCTGGGGGCGGGGGGAGAGGGGGTGGGCACGGGCATCCCTGGGGAGCGGCGGGGGACACATCTGGGCAGTGCTGGAGCACATCTGGGCAGCGGCAGGGACGCATCTGGGCAGCGTCGGGGCACGTCTGGGAAGCTCTCGGGCCGCGATGCGCCCACTGGAGGGCAGTGCGAGCCCACCGTAGGAGCAGCCTGTGCCCACCGGTGTGGTCCCCCCGGGGCCGCACCGGCACCTGCCCCAGCGGCCCGGACGCCAAATCCCGCCCCTCGTCCCGGTCAAAGCTCGGGAACACCAGCTCTGCCCGGCGCGGACCCCCCTGCACCCCCCCGGGGATGCACATCCAGAGGCAGCTGGAGCATCCGTGGGCCTGGGATGCTCAGCCTGTGCCGGCTGGGGATGCACATCCCACACCTGAGGATGGACAATCCCCAGGGATGCACATCCCACCCCCGAGAGCCCCCCGTGCCCACACACAGTACTCCCAGGATGTGCCAGTGCCATGGCAGGGCTGGGCACTGTGCCCGTCTGAAGGCCCCACCACATCCTCCTTCAGTGCAAACAGAGCCATAAATTCCTGCTGTTTCAGCCGCAATTTTATTT
Source organism: Myiotriccus ornatus (assembly GCA_036023395.1). Taxonomy (NCBI): domain Eukaryota; kingdom Metazoa; phylum Chordata; class Aves; order Passeriformes; family Tyrannidae; genus Myiotriccus; species Myiotriccus ornatus. The sequence continues at coordinate 4,101,824 of JAYRBT010000064.1, forward strand.
TTAATTCTTTTTATAAACCCACTTTCCAGCCCCTCTGAATTACAGACGGAACACTCGGCTTTATTGTCACGGAGGTTTCTGTGGCTGGCTCTGCTCGTCCCGGTGCAGATCACTATGTGGCTGGACACAGCCTGACTTTCTCTGGGTCATCCTCCTCCTCCTCTTCCTCCTCCTCCTTCTCCCAGCCACCTCCAGGCCTGCACAGCCCCTCAGCTCAGCACCATCCCCAATTCCCTGCTGAATTCCGTGTTTCCCTGGCACAGACCGCTCTCCCAGGGCTGTGCCAGTCTCTGTCTGTGCCCATCACCCTGCACAGACCACCTTGGAGCCCACCAGCTCCACCACCACCCCGGAGGGGCCTCGGGAGCCGCTGCCGGGCCCTTCCCATCCCGTCGGCTCTTTCCACGGAAGGCAGAGACGAGCCATGAATTATTTATAATCTCTTCCAATCAGAGGAATGCTCAGGTGCTTCAGTTAATTTCCTGGATCCTGAAAATCCAAAGTGCAGATTTTAATAAGGCAAATTAAGTGCTTTTTATGTCACACCCTGATTAAAGCTCCGTGTCCATCGATCCGTCGCGGGCGGGATCGGAGGGGACGGGACACACGCAGGCCCCCCCATGCAGGAGCTCCATCCCCTGCTCCAGGTGGGATCACAGAGGGGTTCTCCACGTGCAGAAACACCTCAGAGTGGTCAAGAATTAAAAAAAACCCCAAGTCTCCAGCAGGTTTTTCCACGTGGCACCAAGAGAAAACATGGAGCGAGGCAGATCTTCCCACACCCTGGCAGGGGTTTAGGAGGCAGCGAGATTCACTGAGGGGTGGGGGTTGTTCCTCATCCCATGGCTCCCCATCCTTTCCTGGAGCCAGGGAGGGATTATCCCTATCTATCCCATCTCCGGACCATGGGCATTCCAGGAGCATCCCCCAGCTGGAGCCACGGGGACTCCTGACAGCCTGATGCCACTCACCAGAAACCAATTGCTCGAGCACGTGTTATTATTAATTAATTAACACTCATTATGGTGGTTATTTATTATTAATCAGTGTTAACAGAGCCCTCACCTCCTCCAGCCCGGCTTCCCGCTGCATCCCTGCTCCTGCCAGTGCCTCCACCTCTGCTTCTCTTCATCAACCAAAGACGTGGAAGCACCTCCTGGACTTCACTTCCCAACCCTATGGGAAGCAGGCAGCCAGGATAATGAAGGATTGCTGGGAATGGCACCATAAAGGAATGGGAAGACCTCCCAGACTTCACTTCGAAATCCTACAGGTCTAATGAGGTTTGTAGTGAGCAGCCAGGATGAGGGATCGCTGGGAATGGCACTGATCAAATTTTAGAGGCAGCAGCCTGGACTGGGTGAAGTTCTGGGAGTTTTGGTGCTGGAATAGCATCCCCTGCCTGCCCCATCCATGTCTAGGGTGGAAAAGGGAACCCATCCTGGAATGTTAAGGATGCAAAGATGGAAAAAGCCCTTGGAGGGGCTCAGTGAGGGGCTGGGCTGGGAAAAAAATCAATGGCAGAGAGGGAGGGAAAAGATTGGAGCACAAAGCCCCAGACAAACAGAGAGATTTAATCTGATTTGGGAGTTATTACCGTTATTGAATTATGCTGATTATAAATCATTTAGGAGCAGGGATCATCAAAACAGGGATTTCTTCGGAGCTTGGAGAGGCAAAAATGCTCCTGAGCCCCCCAAACCTCCCTCCAGGAGCAGGGGGGGAGGCAGAGCTGTGTCCCAGGATGGAGAAGGGCAGGGAGCAGCATCCCAAGGGAAGGCTGGGCTGGCAGGGATTGGAGGGCACGAAAAGAAGGGGACAGCCATCTCCAGGATGGGGGATTGAGGAGCTGAACACCCAGCACGGGGGATGCTGCCCATGGCCTGGAGATGCCGCTCCCGGGCCCATCTTCCCTGCCTGCTCTGCACACCTTGTCAAGGCAGCTCGTTTTCCCATTACTGTCTCCTCGGATTAGGGATGCGCTCGCTCTGCAGCGCCCCCGCCCCGCGCCGATCCCAGGCGCCAGGGAGAGCTGGAAAAACTGCATTAGGGCCCGGCCAAGGAGCCCCTAATGCCATTAGGGGGCAGGAATTAGAGGTGCTAAATGACAAGCCCCTCATCAGCCCCGGGATTTATGTCAATCACGTTCCCGCAGCAGGGAGGGGCAGGGCCCTTCATTCAGAAAAAATTGCCTAATTGGGAAGGTCTGGATTCTCTCCTCCTGTCTCGTTTCTGGAGCTCTGGAGCTCCTGGAAAGGCTTCTCGGGGTGGGGGGCAAATGGAGGTGATGGTGAGGTGCAGGGTGAGGAGCAAGGAGGTGGTAAAGTGGAGGGACAGCCAACTCCTACCCCCATCCAGCCCAGTTTTCCTTTCCCTTTTGGTGGCTCGAGATACTCCAGGCTGGTTATCGCTGGGAATTGCGTCATTTCGGTCTGTATGGGATAACAGGTTGGAAAACAGCCCCTGTTTTCCCACTTCTAAAGGAGCTGGGCTGCCTCCCTGCCCTGGGCTGCAGCGAAATGAATTGGCAATTCCCGGGAGCCCATAAAGCCTGACCGTGTTGGGAAGGAAGCTGTAAAAGCTGCGTGTCCACAGCCGTATTTCCTTCACTCCTCATTGATCCCGTGGCCTCTGCTGCCCATGGCTCGGCCCTGGGCTGACGTGCTGGGTCCCCCCAGAGCCACCTGCATCGATCCCAGGGACCTGGGCCAGCCTGGAGCATCTCCGGCCCATCCTGGTGCTGGGAGCCATCACGGGGCAGGTGGCGTTTTGAAGCCTCTCCTGAATCCAGGGATTTCTAAAAGCCCTCGGCTCCTCCCCGGTCTGGGCCGCAGGGGACGGTTGGTGCCTTTCCTTCGCCTCAATCCGCAGCGCTGGCACCAAAATAATGCTCCGGGTGCTTCGCGGGCTCCTCCGCAGGCAGATTTTGTCAGGAAGTATAAATATCCCCCCCACTCACCTGCCCAGGCTGTGCCTCAGCAAGGAAATGTGCAGTTACTCCCTCGCTGCCGATCTGCTGCTGCTGGAATTCCGGGACAGGCTTCCCAGAGAAGGTGCCCCATCCCTGGAAGTGCCCAGGGCCAGGCTGGAGCAACCTGGGCTAGTGGAAGGTGTCCCAGCCTGTGGCGGGGGGTGGAACTGGATGATCTTTGCATTCCCTCCCAACCCACACCGTTCCAGGGTTTTGAAGGCTGCTAAAACCTGCCCTTCCCTATCCAGGTGTGTTCCCAGGAAGGATTTGCTCCCTCCGTGGCCCTGCCCAGGTTTGCCGAGGGGATCCTGGTGACCCTGAGCATTCCCAGTGCCTCTGTGTGGCCATCCCTGTGTTTGCCCATCCCAGGGCACGTGGAGCTGGTTACTAAAAGCCAACAGCCCTGCCAGTGTCCCACTGTATCCCTGTGGAACAGCCACCCTTCCCAGGGACTCATCTCATCCAAGAAGGAGCCGGGAAGCGGCGGAATTTCCACCCCGCTGCTCTCCGTTATCCCCGCGAAAGGGGAGCCAATTACCGGCAGCTGGTGAGAGCCTAAAATTATTATTAATTTCAAACAAAGCATATGCTTTGTGTTAACAATCCTCCGTGGTGTGGCAGAAGGGCCGATCCCATCCAGATGGCTCGATGTGCCGTGGGAATGACTCGTGCCGGGCTCTGCCGCCGCTCCCGAGCGGTGCGGGGATGGAGGGCAGGGAGGGCATTCCGTGCCTGGATGGGGTCACCCGGCAGCAGGAGCCCAGCACAGGGTCACAAACAGCATCTATTGTCAATTATAATTAAAAATATAAACCCCTGTGTGCTCCATCCGAGGACGTCCCGGGGTCGGGGGGGTGGCGGCTCCGGAGGGCGGCAGATCCAGCGGCGAGATCTCCAGGAATTATGGGGATGTAAATATAACAGAGGCACATTAAGGAAGGTTTGGATCCCAGACACAGACCTGCTGTCCCACCAGACACAGGTGGGATGCTGAAGGCTCTCCCTGCCCCTCTCAGACCCCCTGCAAGCAGACTTTCCCCTCCCTGGCTTTGCATCCCAATAAAAAAAGGAATCATTTTCCTCTCTATTCCCTGCACGTGGAGATGGATAGAGAGGCATTTCCCAGCTGGGCTCGAGGGTGTCCAATGTCCTGAGCCCTCTGGGAAGAGCTGCTTAACCTGCCGTGGGAAATCACACTGAGAGGTGCCAGTGCAGAGTTCAGAGCAGCCTTTCCTCTTGGAATCACGGCAGTCACATCCAAAATAACTGGTGTGAAAGGAAAGGATAGGTTCTATTTTTACCAGGAGGTGGGAGCTGCTCCACTCCACTGACCCCGCTGGGCCCGTGGAGAGCACGGACAGGAGCAGATATCCAGGGAAAAAAAGGTGTGTCCACAGCAACAGGGACTCGTTTGGACGCAGAATCTCCACAAAGAGGGTTTTCCTTTGGGTATGTCCATCCTCAGCTTCCAGCAAGGTCCTGCTCCTTGGGAAGAGCTTGCAAAGCTGCTCCCGGGGGGAATCCCGCTTTTCCCCATCCTTTGGTGACATCAGCAGGCCGAGGTCCTGAGGGGGTTCCAGAAATCCTGCTGGATTAACAATCCCTCTGGATTAACAATCCCACAACCACCAGCATGGAGCATCTCCTGCCTGCAGATGGATAACGAGCTCACGCTCAGAGACTTCTCCCCCACCCAGGACCCCGAAAAGGGTGGTGGCAGGAGCATCAGAGCTCCTTTAAATCCCACAGCTGGAATTGGGAGCGAAGTATCTCCAGGGGAGAGGGGTAAAAATAGCTGCTGCTCTGTGTCAGCAGCCGGGGCTCTGTCAAGGGCAGGGGCGAGCGCTTGTTATAAATAGGAGGAATTAATTACTCGTGTGGGGGACGTGGCGCTTAACGAGGGGTCAGGCTGGCACTGGCACGAAGGGAATCCACGGCCCAGCTTGGAGGAGCCCCGGGGAGGATGGGATTGCAATCACCCTGTATCCCTGAGGACATGGGGGTGTGGGGAGGGCAGGAGGAGGAGGAGATGGGGAGACAAAGACATCTTAATGACAGCCCTGCCAGCCGAGCTGACACCTGGTGATGGGGAACCGTGTCCAGGAGCTGCGGGAAGGGCTTGGGTTTAATTTTAGGTTTATTTTAGTTTTAATTAAACCCCGTGGCCACAGCTGCCTGAGCGCCCTGGGAGGGCAGGGGCGGGCAGGGGTCCTGCTGCCCGCAGGTCCTGCCAGCTCCAGGTGACCTTGCCACCCTCCCAAATCAGTCCCAAATCCCCCCAGATCCCAGATTCCCCGGGCCCCAGGGGGCACAGGGAGGAGAGGGCACGGGGCAGGCTCATCCACGGAGCTGCAGCTCTGGTGGCAGCTCCCGTTCCTGCTGAGCCAGCCGGGAGTTGATTCATGGCCCCGTCGGTGCCGGGTATTGATGCATAAGGAAGCAATAATGGAGATGGAGCAGAGCCGTCCTCTCCCCGGGATTTATGGAGTGCAGCCGGATCTCCCGACCTTTCAGGCTGCCCCCCCCTACATCCCACAGGGCTCAGCACCAACCTGTGCCCACAGCTGGCACACGGTTGTGCCTGGAAGGTGCCACCCAGGGCAAAATCCTGTGACTGAGGCTCTGAGAGCCCCTCGTGCTCCAGGGGAGTGAGGACAGCCCAGGAGAGGGAGCAGAGTCACCAGGCCAGGGAATGCCGATCCCATCTGAGCCAGGCCCCAGCGCCGTGGGGGATGGAGGAGCCTGGAAGGGCTGGATTTATCTTGGCTGAGCAGCAGTGGAGCTGCTCAGGAGAGAGCTGGGGGTGTTGGGATGAGTCTGTGCATCAGCATCCCCAGTAATCGAGTTACGAAGCCAATCACTGAGTCACATATCCACTTTTCCATGATTCCGTGCTCGTGGACACCCCAGACTCCCTTCTGTTTCCAATTATCCCGCTCTCCTGGCCCCGCTGCCAACATATAATCTGTTTTCTCATCATCTTCATCCCATCCCCTGAACACACCCCTGTCTGCAGCCCCCAGTGCTTGGGGCCTGAGGGGAAATGAGGAGTAGAATCACGGCATCATGGAAGGCTTTGGGTTGGAAGGGAGTTCAAGGCTCACCCAGTTCCAACCCCTGCCATGGGCAGGGACAATTCCCACTCCCCGGGTTGCTCCAAGCTCTGTCCAACCTTGGGCACTGCCCTGACTGAGGCTTTGGGCAGTGCTTTGGTGCTCCGTGGGGACCAGGAGAGCCCGGGAAAGGGAGCTGGTCCTGCAGGTCCCAGCAGAGCTGCTGCCTCCTCCCCACCAGGAGGCTCCGGAGGGATCAGACCCTTGGCATTCCCAGGAACAGCACCTGAAGGTCACCACCCCCTTTTCCCCTTCCAGACCCATTCCCGAGGAACTGATTGCCCATTTTCCCTCTAAGTGCACTTTAACCTCCGGCCCATTAGTGGAGCCATCATCCCTTTTGCATCCCCAAAGCCCCGTTAGTGTCAGACCCTGCACTTTATGCCTTTGCTGCTCTGGGCTAAGTGCTCCCCTGGCCCCTCCTCGCCAGGGGGGTCAGGGTTGCTGCACTCTCTTCCTCCTGGATTATTGATCCCTAATTTCCCCCCAGGGGGGATCTGCTCTCTTATTGCTTCATTTGTTTCCCTGCTCCGCTGCCGAGTCTCCACATCCTCCCCTCCTCGTACCCCAGAAACCCCACACTGCTCCCCGTCTCTGCACAAGAGGCCGGGATTGGGAACACCAGGATTTCCAGGGCAAAGATCAAAGCACGAAGCTGCAGATGGCTTAGAACAAGCCCTCCTGGGCAGGTGGCAAACAGCATTTCACCTGCAGAGCGCGGTGCTTTGAGCTCTTTCCCTTGGAAAAGAGAGGGGTGGGGGGGAAATACTACGGCCCACCTTTCCATGCCCCAGCAAAGCCCAAAATCAGCCCTCACCAACCCCCATCGGGCTTTTACTGCCTCCCCACCTCCTCGGTCCACCCCAGTTGTGGGGGTAGCTGGTGTTCCAGAGCTGGGATTTGGGATGAAAGGCAGCTCTGAGCTGAGGTTCTGCCAGCAGAGACACTCATGAACAGCTTCAGCTGCCCACAGCCATCCTTTCATAGTCATCCTCTAGGACAGGAGGAAGGCTCCGCTGGCCAAAAGCCATCGCCAGCCTTTTTGAGCCTTGTGAGCTGTGAAGTTGGTGAATAGCAAAGAAAAAATGGGATCCTTAAGGGCTTTTTCCCACCCGAGGCGGGACCGGCGCCTCTGCCCGTCCCCACCCCGCCCGCACCCGGGTTCTCCATCCATCAGGATCCTCAGCATCCCTCGGCTTTCGGAGTTTGCTTGTTTGTGTTGCCTGTCAGCTCCCTTTCCCCACCCCGCATCCCAGCTGAGAGCGGAATGCATGCTAATAAATTCTGGATCGGCAGCAGCACCCGGAGACGGGGAAAAGCTGCTTGAATTACAAAGGCAGCTCTGGCTGCCGCACCTGGATTTGCTTCTCGGCCCCGAGTTCGCTCCCCTGGGGCAGCGATGCAGGGGGTGGGCAGGGGGATGCGGCGTGAGAGACAAGCCAGGCGTGGGGTTTCGAGCAGGACAACGGCGCTCACACCGTGACTGTGCCCTGTGCTGTCCCCCCTCCCCTTCCCCATCTCCCCCAGGTGCTCCCCCAGCCCCCGGGATGCAACAGCAAAGATTAGGGCTGTTTCCTTTTCTTCGGCGAGGAGCGTAATCCCCCCTTTGAAAGGCGCATCCCCCGCTTGATGCTTCCTGACATTAATATTATCATCTCCAAGCAGCCGCAGAGCCCGGCTGTCGCCTGCGATTAGGGCACTGACACAGATCGGTGCAAGATTTCACAGGCGGCTCATTACGGCTGACTCGGGCTCCGCTCGGCTTATATAACTCATCTTGCATAAACCTGTCACCCGCAGGGGCTGCTCCGCCGCCCGGCCCCGCCGGGGCCCGGGAAGGGCTGGGGAGGAGCGGGATGAAGGCCGTGGGCACCCCCATCATCACCGAGCGGGGCTCAGCGCCTTGCCAGGGGGCTCTCCTGTGCTGGAAGGGAGGGCTGGCCGGTGGTACCGGCATGGGAGCGGCTTCCAGGGGCGTGTCGCAGGTGTGGGAGGGGGGAGAAGACCCTCTGGAATCCCGGAGGGGTGAAAGGAGCCTCCCAGCATCCTGGTTTTGCTGGAGAGTCTTACTGGTTACACTGGTGGAGAAGAATCTTCCAGGGGCGTGTCACGGGGTGTGGGAGGGGGAAAAGACCCTCTGGACTCATGCTAAGGACTGGGATGTTCCCGGTGAAAAGCTGGGACAGGGACCGCTGGAATCCTGTGCTGGGGACCGGGATGCTCCCGACGCAAAGCTGGAATGGGGAGCTGCGCACCTCGTGCCGGGCACCGGGATGTTCCCGTGCAAAGCTGGCACAGGGAGCCGTGGAATCCCGTGCTGGGGACCGGGATGCTCCCAATTCATCCCATCCCGCCGCAGAACCACCCCCCCCCCCCAGCGCGGAGCAGGGCTGGCAATGTGACCCCGGTCCCCGAAGGGCTCATCAGCGACGGCAGCAGAACCCGTGTCACCTCCCTGCAATTAATCAGAGGAGTCATTAGTAAATGAAACAACCGCGGCTCATCAGCTGGAAATCGCCTCTCCCGCCAGGAACGAGGGGGGAGCCGGAGGGGCAGACGCTTAAAATTAGGTGTCTTGCGTCTTTTTCCCCCCTCATTTTCAAACATTTTCGGTTCAAACCTTCCCCCGGAGCTGCCAAGGCCCTGTTTGCTGGTTACTCCTCCTCAGGGGATGCTGAACCCCCAGCAAACCCCTCCGGAGGGCTAATGCTTCCCTGTTTCCCCCGCTTTGTGTATCCATGTGTTTGCCGTATCCCTTACCGGCAACATTTGGGATCGGGCGGCCGGTGAACAAAAGAGCTCCGTGAAATCCGAGCTCCCCCAGTTGCTATGTAATTATTTCCACGCTACCCAAGCAATAGGTGGGAATTCTTGCCAGCGCTGATTGTTCCCAGACACCTCGGTGCCGAGGATGCCAGAGGATGGTTGCAGTGGCCAGAACAGCCTAATTAGGGACAAATCATTAACGATGAGCCCTGCCCTGCTGGCGAGCTGCAGGTTGGCTCCTGAAAATGCTGCCCCTGGTAGCACCGGGGAGGGATGTGGGACTGGTTTAGCCACACGTGGTGGTCCTGTGGATGCTCCCGTGGGGATCACACCGGTTGTGCCACCTTGGATTCCTGCTCTGCTTCCCTCTGTACCCTTTTTTCCCCTCCTGTCACTATGAAAACACCGTTGTGTGACACTGTTCCCAACACTCAGCCCTGGACTTATCATTAAATGGAAATTATGGGGAGTAATTCCTGGTGAGGAGAGAAAACAGCGAGACTGGGATTGGCTCTTAGGTGGGGGAAATGGAGAGTGGGGACAAAATACAGACCATCAGCCTGGAGTAAGGCCAGCCACTTCCCCACCCAAAACTCCTGGCAGAATTTCCTGGGTGCCTGGTCCAGTTTGCCTCACCTTGCTGGGAATCAGATGGAGAAGAGGAGCTGCACTGAGTCTCTGTGTCCCAGCCCTGCTGTGCCCTGGGGGGCTGGAGGAGCCCAAGGGCTGCTCAGGGTGGTGCTGACCCCTCTTCCTGCTGCATTCCAGGAGCAAATTCCCGTCCTTGCACCCAGACCTGCTGTGGGGCAGACATGGAGGAGGGAGCCTCCAGCCTCCTCCCCAGCTCAGCCCAGCTAATCTCTGCTTGTCAGAGAACAGGACTGCAATCTGCCTCCTAAATCCGACAGGATAATTAAAATCAGGGAGGGAGATGGCTATCAGCTAATTTTTGTGATGCTCTTCCCTCTCCCCACCTCCCAGTTCTCTTCCCATCCCTCCTGGCAAGTCCCTGCCTCCTCCTCTCCCTCCTGCTCGGGAGCAGAGGAGGATTTTACAGGACTTGGGGGGTCTCTCTGTGCCCCCCACGCAGAGCAGGGACCCTTCCATCCACCTCCAAGGCCCCACCCCAGCCCTGCCAGGCTTCAGGAACAAATTCTCCGGGGGAAGAGCAACACTGCAATCAATCAGAGGCATAAAAAAAAGGGATAATTTTATCAGTGGAGGGGTCGGGGGTGGGAGGTGGGATCCTCTGTCCCGGGTAATGGGAGCATCGTGTCTCCAATTAAAGCTGGGAGGATTCGTCTGGGAGCCGGGGCCGTCAGGAGCCGACGTTTATTGGGCTGTCAAAGTCAATCTCCTTCAGGAGCTTCTTCCCCAAGCACGTCGGATTATGGATCATTTATGCCTTTTTTTTTTTTTTAAATCAGTTTTGGGTGGGTTTTGTAGTTTACAGCTTGTTTTGTTTGCCCCCTGACGGGAGGGAAATCCATTGGCGCAAAGGGATCCCAATCCCACAGAAGCCAATTTTGGTTAATTATCGTCATGGCCGCGCAGGGAAACCTGGAGCAAAGGCCAGGGATACCAGATATGGGACCAGGCTCTTTCCTGGTAACTGGAGAGCGAGGGGACATGGGCTGGGAAGCTCTGGGAATGTGAGATCCCCCGGAATGGGCAGGTTTTGAGGGACGGTGTCTGCACCGCACCTTGCTCCGCTGGGATGTGGGAACTACCAGCAGGCTCCCACCTGGGACACCTGCCAGGCTCTCTCTCTCTCCAGCTGGATGCTCCAGTGATACAAAAAGGCCTGGAGCAGGGGATGCTGTCAGGTTAATTGGTCATGGCAAGGGCTGGCACCGGCGGGTGACAGGACACTTTGTCACACACACGTCTCCAGCCAGGACTATTTTTGCTCCACTCTCAATCCTGGGGATGGAGGAGAGTTTTCTCCTGGTTCCGTCCATTGCATCCAGCGAAGGAGGAGGGGGGAAGAGTCTCCTCTGTGCCTGGCTGCCTGTCCCATGTCCCAGGGGGGCTGCTCTGCTCCCCCGCCAGCGCTGGCAGTGCCACCTCCCCGGGGACAGCTGGGATTGACGGCTCTGTCTCCTCTCATTGCTCCACGCCGGGAGAGGAACTATTTTTATCCCCTCCCTTCCAGTGCTCCCGGCTCCCCTACCTGTGGGAAGGGACGGGAGAGGGTTTGAACAGCTTTTTATCCTGATCCCAGGATGTGCTTTGGATCCTTCTGCCCCGTTTCCCACATCGATCCCTCCCGCCCCCGCCTGCATCTCTCTGTCCCAGGGATTTATCAGCCCGGTCTGGGGATGGTAATGTGGTGCCTGACCCTCTAACATCCCTGGGGAGGCTTTGTGGAGAGGAGGGGATGCTCTCCCCCAGCATTCCAAGGCATCTCTGGAGCTGGGTTTGGGTTTCCTACCCTTGGGAGATGGGGAGGAGCGGGAGGCCAGGGCTGACCCCCCCCCCCCCAAAAGGAACAGAGGCTCGTTCCTGGTCAGACACCCTGTTACTGGAATTGTGCCTGCTGGGAGCTGCCAGGGCAGGGTTGTTACAGGATATTATACAGACCATTTGCATGGGCACCTCCAGGTCATTTCGATCACTTTAAGCTACTTATCTGCCCATTTTCTTCCCCATAATATTTGCCTAATTCGATTACTCTGCAGCCTCAGCAAGCTGCAGGGAAATAATCAGGAGATATTACCCAGAGCAAGTCAACTGGATCCACGTTTCCAGCAGCCTCCCTCCCCCCTGGCTCACCCACGGGGCTCTGCCCTTGCTGGGGGACACTGGGGACACCCCCTGCTCTTGCCCCCATCGCTGCCACGCTGGGTGTAGAGGACAAGGACCCCGTGTGGCCACCCTCCAGTGAGGTGCCAGCCAGTGCCAGGGGTGCAGGCACCCCCAGGGTGATCCAAGGGATGCCAATTCCTCCACATTTGGGACCTGCAGGGCAGGGATGTGGTGCTGCTGCAGAGCTGCTCCCAGCTGGCCCATTGGAATGGGTTTTGGGGTCAGGAAGGCTGGATGGACCCAGGGAGAGGGGAAGAGGCTGAAGCACAGAGGGGATGAATGGCTGGATTTGATCTTTTCCGACCTGAATGACTCTGGGATTCCATGAGGTTGGACAGGGGAGGTGCTGGCCCTGCCCAGCCCAAGCCCCTGGACACAGGCTTGGAACTGAAGGATCCAAATCCACTTCCAGGCTCATTCCAGCAGCTCCAGGGGGAGCCCTGGCAGGGCAATCAATGCCAGGGCACTAACAAGGGGCCCTGAGCTAATTGGCAGGAGCTGCCGCCTAAATGAAGATTCTGTATGCGCAGGAGGAGCCGGGAAGGGCCTGGATTCGGATCCAATTTGTGCCTGCAGCAGCCTTGGGAAGCTCAATTAAACCAGCTCTGGCTTTTCTAATCAATCCCACTCCCGTCTCCCCACGGGCCAGGGAGGGAGCTCAGGCCTGGCCCCGATGGGAATGCCATCCTGGGAGCCACGAGGAGCAAGGGATCCACTTCCCTTATTAGTGTTCTGCTAATTTTTGGCTTATATATAAAAAAGCACATGTTTTCCTTCACCACAGGGAAGGGGGTTCCTGGAAGAGACAGGCCTTGGTTTTTTTTTGATGGTGCTTGCAGCGTCATTCCCAAAGGAGACTGGCTTTGAGCTGGCAGGATCTGCTGCTCTGAGAGGGTTTGGATTGTTTGGAGTATTATCCTTGTTCTCTGCACCCTCTTATCCCCCTGGATGTTCCTCAGAGGAGCTGAGGAGTGACGGGGAAACGGGGTTTGCAGGCACCAGGTGAATCCCTGCCTGCGAGCTCTGGGGTGTGGAGGGGTTGCCCTGATGAGAGGGAAGGATTTTTCCAGGGTTTCTCCAAGAGGCATCCCCTGCCCAGCGCCTCAGATGGGGGTGAAGATGGAGATGGGGATGGGGGTGAAAACGGGGACCAGGGTAGGGAGGGAGATGGGGATGGGAATAAGGATGGGGATGGGGAGGGAGATGGGGGTGAGGATGGCCGTGTCCCTGGGGGGCTCCCCATCTGCAGGGAGCTGCCTGCGGGCACCTGGAAGGTGTTCCCGTGTGGAACACGGTGCTCCCGAGGAGCGGCAGAGAAGAGGGCGCTGCGGGTGCCCTGGAAGAGCCTGGAGCGACAGGCAGCGCCGGGCTCCGGGCAGGGACGCTCCTGCCATCCGTGTCCGGGAGCCGGGCAAGGCTATAAATACCGCTGCTGACACAGCAGGCAGGGCCGGAGGGGAAGAGACAATAAAAACAATCGAGGGATTTGGGGCTATTGCCAAGGAGCCCGGAGGGCGAGTCGCGTCAGCGGAGCCGGGAATGGCTGTGGCCCCTCCCGTGTCCCACACCGGGCTGGCACCTTCTGCCTCAGCCTTTTCCCGTGTCGGGGACGAGCATCCCGGCTCCCGGTCGTCTCTCCCTGATTGTTTGGGTTTTTTTACGGACGTGGGGGGTTTTCTCCGCTCTTCCCAGCCCGGCAGCCGAGAGGGTGGGGCTGCGCTCGCCAGGCTGCCGGGGGAGGTGGGAGGCTGCCAGACACCCGGGTGGGAATAAATAACCACAGGAATCAGGGAATGCTGTCGCTTGGAAGGGACCTTAAAGCTCGTCTCGTTCCGCATCTTCCACAGACCGGATTGCTCCAGCCTGGCCTTGGACACTTCCAGGGATCCAGGGGCAGCCACAGCTTCTCCCAGGGCCTCCCCACCCTCCCAGGGAGGAATTCCTTCCCAGTATCTAATATCCTAATATCTAATGCCTGGCACAAACCTGCAGCAAATCCTGTCCTCTCCCACCCCTCCCAGTCCTCCTGACCCCGAATCCCACCCCAGACCAGCACCTCTCTTCCCACCTTGTCGTCCCTTCAGTGGCTTTTATCCCCCTCTCCGCTTCTTTCCCGAGATTTAAACTATCCCAGCAGCTCCCAAAGCCACTCAAACTCCCAGGGCCCAGCTGAATCTCACAGGGCTTCATGTGGGGAGGAGGGAGGAGCAGGGAAAGGGTGGCTTTGGGGACAAAGGTTGAAAAATCCCCCAAGGACTGGGGGGACCCTTATCCTGGACTCCCTCTAGAGCATCTCAGCCTCTGGCCTAGCTGATAGAGGGGAATGTCCCAGTCGTGCTCGTCCATTTGGGCTGTGGAGGCACGGGAAGCACCAGCCAAGGACTCCACGTCCAGGGCAGAGCTCCCTGCCCCGCACAGACCGTGGCAATCACTCATCAGCGCCCAGGGAGTGCCTGGAAATCTCATTCCCAGGGATCAGGGAGTGGGGGGGGCAGGAGCCCAGCCTGGGCTCCTGAGCTTTTAGTGAAACTCGATTTGCTTTCACTGCCTGATGGGGCTGAGAGTGTGTGACAGTGAATCTGGCCTCATTACCCGGCTCTTCCCACGTCATTCCCGGAGCAGCTGCAAAGCCCCTCTTCTCCTTCTGCCTTTGCATCCCTGTGCCCTTCATCGGATGGGAACGAGTCCCTGTTTCTCTGTCACCATCCTTGTTCCCTCCATCTGGTAGGAACAAGTCCCTCCCTTTGCCTTTTCCTCCATCCCTTTCCCTCCATTCAATGGGAACAAGTCCCTCTTCCTCTTCCTCCATCCCTGTGCCCTCCACTGGATGGGAACAAGATGCTTGCACATGGAAGAGTCTGTCAGTCCATCCCAGCAGAGTCCTGAGCTGAAACCAGGGGTGTCCCAATGCTGATGTGCCCAGTAACTCCCAGTAAATCCGTGGGGCTTTGGGAGTGGGAGCCGTGCCTGGACAGAGGAGGACAGAGCGGAGTGTGGGGTGGAAATATGTTCCTTCACCAAAAAAAAAATTCCCAAGTGCTTCCCTTTCAGCTCCTCGTCTCGCTCAGGTGCCGAGGGGTTTGATGGAAATGTCAGCTGCGATTTGGGGCCGTGGAGGCTGACGGGTGTGTGAGCAGCAGAGCTGACAGCTCTCGGAACGGGCTGGGCTGAGCCCTCCCGGTGCCACCAGCCACGTGGCTCCGCATGGCTCTGCCACGGGAGGGGCGCTGCCGGCTCCCAAAAAACCCAGCACCGCTGGTGGCACCGCCCCACAACCCTGGGATACCTCGGGATCGGCGGGACTCGCCCTGGCCCGTGGTGTCCTCGAAGCGTTTTAGGGATAACCTGGCTCTGGTTTGGGAACCCCTGGCAGGGCAGGACCTGCCCCTGCTCTCGGCAGGGCTCTCCTCAGCCAGGGCCACCACCGAGGGGAGGACGAGGCCCAGGAGCCGCTGGGACCCGTCCCCAGCCCCGTGTTCCCTGCAGAGGGCTCGGAGCGGGGTTTGGAATCAGCTGAGCCCCTTCCCATCCCACGCCTCCGCTCCCCCCGGGACCCCCGAGCAGGCAGAGCGGCGAGGGGAAGGGAAGGGGGCTGGTTTGCCCGGCAGAGGTTAAAGAGGGAAGATCAGCTCAGAAAACAGCAGCGAGGGCAAAAATAGCCTCTGCTTTGCGTGTGGCTGTCGGGGTCCATCAGCGTCGGGGTGTGCCAAGGACTCCCAGCGCCCCCGGCTCCGAGCTGGCTCCTGTCAGCAGCCCCGGAACGTGACCCCCCAGGACACCCCCGCAGGCGGCCGGGGGGTCACTGGCTGTGCCCGGGTGAGCCCCGACGGCACCGGCGGATTCAGCCCCTGGGGATCGGCTCCTTGAGCGGAAAACCCGGGCCTGGCAGGGTTTGGAGGAGGAGGGGGACGAGCTGGGCTTCCCCCGCTGCGGGAAGGAGCAGACGGGGTTTGGGCGGGCCCTGCCCCCGGGGGTGTCCTGTGTCACACACAGGGCTGGGCACCAGCCAGGGTGCCCGGGGTGAGCCCGCCCTGCCCTCCCCGCAGCCAGGGCGAGGGCAAACCCGGGACGAGATGGAAAATACATAAAACAGGGAGATAGGAAATGTGTGAAAAGACGGTGAAGTAAAAATATGTAAAGCAGCGAAATAAAAGTGTGTAAAATAGCGAAATAAAAGTACATAACAGAGTGGAATAAAAATATGTAAAGCAGCGAAATAAAAATATATAAAAGAGCGGAATAAAAATGTATAAAATAGTGAAATAAAAATATGTGAAATAACAAAATAAAAATATATAAACTAGTGAGATAAAAATATGTAAACTAGTGAGATGTAAAAAAAAAAAAAAAAGAATAAAAAATAGAGTCCCATCTGCAAGGAGAGGAGACCCATTCAAGGCCTGGTTGGACGGGGCTTGGAGCAACCTGGTCTGGTGGAAGGCATCCCTGCCCATGGGACTTTATGGGCTTTAATGTCCCTTCCAAGCCCAAACATCCCATGATTCCATGATTCTATAATGGGCCAAATTCCAGGGTCTTGGGGCCAGGAGGAACCAAGCAGACGGATCACACCAGTGGCACTGAGGGACATGAGCTGCTGGTTCTGTTCCATCCCCAGGCTGCAGAACCCCCAGCACCAGGAGCAGGGGGCAGGTCCTGCCTCCCAGCCACCCCTGGGACACACGGGGGACCCTAAAAACTCCCAGAGGTGCTAAAAAACTGCCACTTGGAGCATCCTTCAGAGAGAAGAACCGGGGAACGTGCCCTGGTCCCCTCAGCCAGGCATCCCCCTGCCTGAATCCTGCCTGGGGGGGGGAAGAACCCCACACAGAGACAGGCACTTGGGAGGTGCTCGGGGCCTTCTCAGCGCTGTCAGGATGAGGAGAAGACAGGGAGCGTGGGGAGAGCTGCGGGCTGCTCCTGTCCCCCGGGGATTACACCGTTAATGCCTAATCCATCACGTTAACAACCCTGACTCCCATTAATGTGATAACGCTCTGCAGAATTAAAGCCCGGAGTCAGGAGGGTAAGCAAATCCAACTCATATTAATGGGGCTTACAGGGAAGGAGGGGAGAAATCCTCCAGTCACATCCATCAGCTCCTGGGGGCAGGAACAAAGCCCGGCCCCGAGGAGGGGTCTCCATCCCCAAGGGAATGCTGGAACCGTCAGGAGCGGGGTGCTTTGAAGGGGGGAGATTATCTGGGGTGAGGAGCAGCAACCAGCCACCACCCCTCGCCCTGAAGGTGCCCATCCCTGCTGGAGGCACTGGGAGCACTGGGAGCCATGTCCTTGCAATCGGCTTTGCTGGTTACCGTTGTCATTCCACAAAGGGTGGGAATAAAGTTGTTGAGTTTGTTGAGCTTTTGTGGCTTTCCCCCCACCCCCCAAAAAATGAGTATTTGCAGGGTTGTGGCAGGGTTGCATCTTGCTCCTCTTCCCAGGCACCACGCAGGCCCTCCCATGGTCCCAAAAACCTCTGCCTGCTACCCTGCTCGCTCTGTGCCTCCCTTCTCCCTCTCACCGGGAGCAGCAGCTCCAGGCAGAGCCCTCTGTGCTGGAATGGCTGTGGGAGGGACAGCCCCCCGTGTGCCCCCTAAAAGTTGCCAGGGAAGAGCCACCCTCTGCCATCCCATCCCTCTTCCCCTGTCCTAAAGGAAAAATCCAACCTCCCCTGCCACCAAAACACGGGCTGATGGGGAAGGGCTGACCAGGGGGATGCTTCCCATGCCATGCCCCTGATTTAAGGGCTATAAATTGCCCTGGAATAAATCCGAACTGAGAGGCCAGGTAGCTGCTGGCTGTTCCTGATAAGGCTGGAGTGAGGATGAGCCACAGCCAGTGCCTGCAGTGGGAATGCTGCTGGGATTAACCCCACGGGATGCAAAGCTCAGGGCTCCTGCCCCATCCCTCCATCAGCTGGGTGCTGCGGCTGAGCCCATAAATGTGCTCAGGGAGTCGGAGGTGGGTGTTCCCATGGGCAGCAGGCTCTGGGAAGGGGGGTGAGGGTCTCTGTGGGCACACTGAGGAACTAAAACACAGGGAAAGCCAAGGGTAACCTGTGCCTTTCCCTCCTGCAGCAGCTGAGGGGGTAAAAGCCCTCGGGTGTCACCTCGGTGGGGGCTGAGAATTCCTTCCCTCTGCCACAGCCCAGCCCTGAGCCTGGCAAGGCAGGAGGCGGAGACAGTGGAGAGGCCAAAGAGCAGAAAGAAGAGTGGAGAGCAGATCCCTCTTCTGGTGGAGGGGATCCTTTCCCTCGGCTCGGCTCCGAGATGCCATTAAGGCAGGGACTAAAGCAGGTCTTTGCCTTTGGGGCGGGCTGAAGCAGATCCCGCTGCTCCCGCGGCTGGGATCCCCCTTCCAGCGCGGAGCAGGGAGGAGCACAAAGGGGACAGAGGGACGGCGGGTGTAACAGCCCGAGCAGCGAGCCCTGCCCAAACCAAAGCCGGGCAGCTCAGGACACCCCTTTCCAGTGCCGGTTCCATCGGGGAGCACGGGAACATCCTGCTAAGTCACAGCCTGCGTGTGGTTTTTTCTTCTTTCCAAAGAGAAGCCAAGGCAGGGAGAGCAAAGAGCAGGCAATGAATAGGACGGGAAGGATGTTAACTGGGAAACCTCGCTAATGTGTGCTGCTCTGATCTGCTGTTTGTCATCCTCCCCTTTCTTTCTGCCTGACCCTTCGCTCTGGAGGATTGTGCTCCTTTGTTCTGTTTGCCAAGGTGATGTGCCAGCTGTTTTCCAAAGGCCCTGGCTCGGGAGACAAGGATGTGTGGACGGGGGGAGGCTCAGCGCTGTGCTCCCCAACACCACGGTGCTCCCCTCGTGCTCCCAGGTAGCAGAGCAAATCATCCTCCTCCTCCTCCTTCCCGCTTCCTGGGCCAGGACCTCCCACCTCCGGCACTTGGAGGGTCCTGACCCCCAGTCATGGATTGAGAGAGGGGTGAGGGGAGGGAGATCCTGCAGTGTGGACCCTGCCCAGGGGGGCAGCAGGGGGGCAGGGGCTGGATGACAGGAAGGATGAACAGGGTGCCGCTGCCTGAGGAGCCTCACATGGGAACGTCTAATCCCCTGGCTGGGGGTGTGTGTGCATGTGTGTGTGTGTGTGCAGTTCTTCCTGCAGACCCCGGGGAGCACAGAGCAGCTGGGAACCCTCCCCCCCCGCCCCCAAATTTGGGTGGGCTCCCCTGGCTCCCTTCCCCTGGCAGCTGGTGGCTTTTCACCAAGGCACCTTGTCCCTGTGCCCCTGCAGCCCCCCAGGGTGCCCCTCTCCCATCATCATCACCCATCCAGGGACCCTCTCCCCTCCCCAGAGCATCCCTCCCTCCCAACCCCTTGGATGCAGCAGCGCAGGGACCCGGGGACGGACCCGGGGAAGGCGGGGGGACGTTTGGGAAGGTTGGGGGGTCTCTCCTTTGTCTCTGCAGCCCCCGGGGGTCCTCTGTTAAACACAGGCAGGTGCATCCCCTCGGGAAGAAGAAGGGATGGATGGCCAGACGGGGAGCAGGGGGGCGGTGAGAGGGATAAAGCCGGTGACAAAACCGGTGACAAAGCCGGTGGCCGGGGGGTCTCCACAAGCCCCCAGCCGTCCCCCTGCCCCGGCGGAAGGGCGGTGGAAGGGCGGAGGGGGAGGTGGAGGGGGCGGGCAGGGCCGGGGGCGGGGAGGGGACGGCGGCACCGCCGGCTCGGCCCCCTTCGCCGGGGCTCGGCGGAGCGCGGCCGCCCCTCGCCGCGCCCCCCTCCCCGCCGCCCCGGCAGCCGGAGCTCGGCAGAAGCTCCTCCGGGAGCCCCGCGGAGCCGCCGAGCCCGGAGCGCGGAGCGGAGCCCGGCGGGGATGCGGGAGGCGGCGAGCGGCTGAGGAGGACCCGGCTCCGCGCCGGGCGGAGCACACCCCCCTTCTTCCCTTCCCTTCCAGCCCGCCGGATTTGGGATCTTACCTGCTCGCTTTGGGAATTATTATTATATATTTTTTTTTTCATCGAACCCCTTTTTTTTTTTAATTTTTATTTTATTCCATTTTATTATTTTTTTGCACACGTGGAGGAGCGCGTGGATTTCCTAACATGATCTTGGCAAACGCCTTCTGCATCGTCCTCTTCCTAGGTGAGTGGTCCCGGCCGGGGTACCCCGGGCTGGGGAAAGGGGGTGGGGGTGGTGGCTGTCGCCTGGCCGAGGTGGCGTGTCCCCCCCACCCCCGGGTGAGAGGCTGCGGGGGCTGAGAGAGGGACCGACCCCCTGCGAGCTGGCGCTGCGGCAGGAGGGGGACGCGGCGAGGGGCTTTAACTAAGGGCAACTTGATTCTCCCATTCCCCGTAAACTTAAAATGGGGAGGGGGACACGGGGGACGCGGGGGACACAACCCCAAGCGCAGCCCCCGCCGCTGGCACCGCATGGAGCGAGCGGGATCATCCGCCAGCACAGCCCCGCTCGTTGGTCTCCGATCCCTCTCTCCTCGTCAACCAGCACGGATTCACATTTTGGGGGGATATCTGCCCCTCTCGCCCCCTGCCACCCGTGTCTCCCAGTGCCCTCCCGGTGCTGCTCCCCACCCCACGCCGTTCCAAAGGCTGGGAGCGCGGCGTGGGGAACAGCCTGGGAAAGTTGAGCTCGTGGCGTGTGCGTGTGCGTGGGGAATCGCCGTGCCCGCGGCTGGAACCGCGCGTGTTGCCGGAGAGAGGGAGCACGGCTGAGTTCCCGGGGAGCTTTGTCTGTGCCGGGAGACGCTTCCCATTTCTAGGGCAGCCTCTCACGGGAAGTGCAGCTGGAAAAGAGAGGCGGGGGGGGGACCCACAGACCGTGCTGGGTTTGGGGTGAAAAGGAGGCAGGTGGGAAATGCCGGGTTTTTTGCCCTCCTTGCCGTGGCTCGGTGCGCGCAGGACGTGGCTCTGTCTGTGCCCGTGTCGTGCTCCCGATGCCATCCCGGATTCCCGGCCTCTCCGTGGGTTCCCGGTGTGCGATCCCAGCTCCCCGTGGATTCCCAGTGTGCCATCCCAGCTCCCTGCAGCACCGAGCACCCGGAAAACTCTTGAGGAACCAGCCCTGGGCTGGTGGGGTGTCACAGTCCTGCGGGGACACCGAGAAGGGACAGGGAGCTGCTGCTGGGGGAGACTTGAAGGTTGGCAGAGCCACCCTCGTTCCAGAGGGACGTGGAGCTGGGCTCTGCTCCCTGCGTGGAATGGGGGTGACGGGCTCCTCCCCTCCCTGCTCCCTGCGCGATCCCAGGGGATTGAAGGGGTGCTATGGTGGTGGTGGGGAGGGTCAGCTGGTGCCCCCACCTCGTGTGGGGTGGGACACGGGCCCGAGCCCCGTTTTGGGGGTGCCCTTTCCCAGGGAGTGCCAGGGCCAGGGGGCAGGAGTGGGGAGACCCCTGGGCAAGGACAGGAGGGGGGCTCCGGCCCGGCTGGGGGGCCGGCTGTGTGCATGCCTGAGGCGATGCTGGACGTCTCATGGTGACATTTTGGGGGGCAAGGGCCTCCAGGGGGACAGGGGACCTCCAGGGTGCCCCACTGGAGACCTCCAGCCCGGGGTCCACCCTCCTCACATGAAAGCAAGACCCCCTGTCCCCTCATTGCTGGATGTCCCAAAGGCTCTGTGGGTGCAGGGGGGGAAACTGCATTCCCAAATCCAGAGGAGCTGGAGCACCCCGGGGATCCAGGGGTGTTGTACCCCCAGGCTGAGCATTAGGAGATGGGGTGACCATCCAAGGCAGCCCCCCCGTGGCGTGGCCTCGTGGTGAGAGGATCCTGGTGCAGAGGACACCCGGCTCCTCACATCTGGGATCATTCCCGAAGAGCCAAAAAAGCCCTCTGGCTCTGGGAGGCTGCGTGTTCCGGAGGGAGCCTTTTTTTTTTTGAGGCGAGTTGCGAGGATAAATATTTCCCTCTCGAGCTGCCCGTGTCCAAAGGTCTCTGGCTGAACCAGTAAAAGAAAACGTGTCTTAGAGCTGGGAGAAGAGGCAGCAGAGGCTGATGGTGTCGGGAGAAGCCGTGGGAGCGGGAGGAAAAGGGGCCATCTCCTTGTGTGCTGGCAGAGCCTTGTGCATCTGCCTGCAAATCCTCGCCGTGCTCCGACACCCCGGAGACTGCCGAGGATTAGCTTTAAATTCTCTGCAGATGTTTTATTGATGGGAGTTTAGGGAGGGTGGCTCTGGCTGGCGGGTTTTTTTTGGGTTTTTTTTGGGGGGAGGGGTGTGAAAAAATCCCCCTCGGTCTCCCCCTCCATCCAGACTCCCCAGCCTTGCCCCTCGGTGGGGCTGCAGAGCCGGGAGGAGAAGTGGGGGGATCCAGGAAAACCCACTGAGGTGGCAGCCAGGGCTGATTCCTGCTGGATTTGGAGGGACCAAGCGGTGCTGTGCAGGCTGTGAACGTGAGGAAAGGCTGTGCCTGCCCTTCCTCCTCCAGCGGGGTGGCTTTGTGCTCCGGGCTCTGCTGGCTTTCCCAGTTGGATGGTATGGGATGCTGCAGGAACCCTCCCAGGGAGGCCGAGTGGCTCACAGAACCCTGTTCCCTGCAAGATCGTGGAAACAAGGTGGAAAAAGCCAGGAGGACGGGGCCAGCTCGCCACCAGCACACATCCCTGCTGGCTTCCAGCGGGTGGATCTACTGTTGGGCTTCCCAATCCAGCATGAACGAGCACCCACCCAGCACTGGGATGTGCACGAGGATATTCCAGGTGGTCCAGTACCTTTTCCATCAGGGCAAGGGTGTCTCCCTTCCCTATCTGCCTGCCAGCACCTCTGGTTCCTGCCTGGGAGGCCCATGGATCCAGCCAGGAGGTAGGAACGTGGCCAGAGGAGTGGCTGTTCGGGAAGAGGCTTCATGGCATCGGCTGGAAAAGATGGAATTGGAGCTGAGACCAGAGCAGAGGGTTTTGGGATGAGCATCAGCTGGATCTGACACTGGATGGGCGAGGATGGCGCACAGTGGAGCTGTGGGATGGCTCTCCATGCCCTGGAGCTGTGGGATGGCTCTCCACGCCCCTGGAGCGGTTGCCCTGCAGCCACAGCAGGATCAGGTTGTCTGGATGCCTCAGGCTGGGGTTTCCCAGCGTGTGAAGCTGCAGAGCCCCTTCCAGCATCATTCCAAAGCCTGGTGGAGATCCAGCATTTCTGCCCTCAGGAGCGTTTGGGGCTGCCTGTTTCTCCTTCCAGCAGTCCAGGCCGTGTGCCAGGAGCGTGCCTGCATGGATCCTGCCTGCCTCCCGTGTGGAATATAATCCTGAAAGGCCAGGGATGGCCTTCCCATGCCCAAGGGGGCATCTGCCACCCCAAGGTTGGATCTAACGTGGGTGTGGGAGCTCTGCATCTCATCCCGGTTTCCCGGACCCCTCCGAAGCTGCTTGGGATCGTCAGCTGAAGACCAGGAGGGATGTGTGAGATCTGTTCCTCGGACTGACTATGGGCAGTGGAGCCATTTCCACCTGGTCTGCTGCCCACCCTGCTCCTTTCACCCCTGTCCCCCCCACAGAGGCCCCCCCGAGTGTCCCCTCTGGCACAGGGACCGAGGGGGGCAGAGCTGGGTGTGGCCACCTGCCCTTCTGGCCGCTCCTTCCCATGGGATGCAGGAGGCAGGGGACGTGTGCCCAGCCCAGGGTGGTGGCAGGGGACAAATGCCCAGCCCAGGGTGGTGGCAGGGGACGTGTGGCCAGCCCAGGGTGGTGGCAGGGCACAAATGCCCAGCCCAGGGTGGTGGCAGGGGACGTGTGCCCAGCCCAGGATGGTGGCAGGGGCCCAGCCCTGCCTGTTGGGAGCCACCTGCATGTCCTGGTGGGCAAGGGGGACACGGGTGGCCCTTGTCACATTCCTGTAGGTGTCACTGTCCCCCTGCCAGACCCGGGCTGGGAAGGGGCTGGAGCTGGAGGTTCCCAGTGCCCGTGGGATGGGAATGCTGCTCCTTGGGGCGCAGGGACGGGCACTCACGAGGGGGGGTCCCCCTGTCCATCACCCGCTGGGGCGGCAGCGGTGGGTGCAGGCACTGCACACAGCAGGTCCCCCCCCTCTCCAGCACCCTCTGGAGCAGCCCAGGGTGCCCTCCAGTTCCTGTCATGCCTATTTTTGCCTGTTCTAGGGCTTTCCCTGGAATCTGGCAGTCAGGGGATCCGGAGTGCCTGCCCTGTCCCTCGGGTAGGCTGGGTGGGACACCAGTGCTGCCTGTCCCCAGTTCCCCCTGCAGCCATGAGGGGCTGGGCCACGGGGTTGACTTGGCAAGAACCGGTTCCCAAAAGGAAAAGAGAACCAGAGGATGATGGAAATGGTGTGAGAGCTGCAGGAATGCCCAGGCAGGAGGGGAGGGCACAGAGCTGATGCGGGAGGGACAGTTGCCCCCCCAAGGGATGGCTGGCACGGGGGGATGCAGGAGGCCATCCCAGGGGGAAGAGCCTGTACTGAGCCAGAGCTGCCCTGCGGCCCTGCCAAGCTCTGGTGCTCCAAAACCCATGAGTCAGACACCCAAAAAATCCTGGGACGGGGCCAGAAATGATGAGCAGCTAAAGAAAAGCCCAAAGAGCAGCGTGTGCAGGGAGCTGGGATGGACTTCCTGCTTCCCTGGGCTCCGTGGAGTCCCTGAGCACCAGGGCTGGGAACACGCCGGGGTTACGGATTTGCCTGATTGGTTTTTAATAAGAAGCAGAAGGTCCCGTGGAGTCACGTGAGGCTGGGAGTGGGTTAACCCTCCACCTTCCCATTCCACACCGTGGGGCACCTCCTGGCCCCAGGGGTGCCTGGTGACATCCCTGGGAGTGTCCAAGGCCAGGCTGGAGCAGCCTGGGATAGTGGGAGGTGTCCCTGCCTGTGGCTGGGGGTAGGATGAGATCCTGGAATCCCAGAATGGTTTGGTTTGGAAGGGACCTTAAATTCATCCAGGCCTCCCCACCCTCCCAGGGAGGAATTTCTACCCTACATCCAACCTAAATTTCTCCTCTTTCAGTTTGACCTTTAAGGTCCTTTCTAACCCAAACCATTCCAGGATTCCGTGGCACATCCAGGCTAATTTCAGGAGTGATGGAACAATTCTCTCCCTCCCCGGAGCAGCCCGAAGGTGTCTCCACCAGGAACCTCATCACAGGGCACAGGAGGGGCAGGACTGAGCTCTGCTCTGGGGGGACCAGGGACAGCCCC
>JAYRBT010000064.1:4126691-4136773 GCA_036023395.1 Myiotriccus ornatus
TGGGGAGGGGAGGGGAGGGAGGGGAGGGGAAGGAGGGGAGCGGGGGGCGCGGGGGCGGCGGCGGCGGCGGCGCGCGCCGCTCGGGCACTTGCTGCATGCGCCGGGAGCGGGGCGGTGTGACAGCACCGGGCACGGCGGGGACACCCTCCCCACCCCACACCTCGGCCCCCCCCACCCGCCTCGCCTCCCCTCCTTTCGCCGCCCTCCCTCCCCTCCCGGAGTGTGGCTGGAGGGGAGGGTGCAGGGAGGTCACCCCCGGGATGCTGCAGCTCGGGGCGGGGGGGGGTGTGCGGGGAAGGGGGGGGATATGTGTGATGCACACGCACACGCGTGGATGTGGTGGGAACACGCACGCGGTGTTGTGCTCCGGCTCGGGGGGGGTGTGATCGGTGTAGGCACGGGTGCGGGTTGTGGCTGTGTGTGCTCGGCTGGGGGTGCACACAGAGGGGGTCTGTGCGTGCTCGGTGCAGGCGTGCACCTCGGGGGGAGAGGGGCTGTGGTGTGGCACACGCATGTGCCTGGCACCCCAGGGCTGTGTGGGGCACCCTGGGCTGTATGGGGTGCGTGTGCTCCCCACCAGCGGCCCTGCAGCTCCCCCTGTGTGTGCTCCCCACCTGCACACACCTGCAGGCCTCAGCATGACGTGTTCTGCAGGGGTGCAGGGGGCTGTGGGGTGCAGGAGGTGTGGGGTGAAGGGGGCATGGCACGCAGGGAGACTGAGAGACGGGGCTGTCACACCCCGTGGTTGCACAAACGTGGCACGAGCGCGTGTGACACGGAGCCTGTGGGACCCCCAGAGGCACAGGGGTGTTTGGGGGGCTGCAGAGCTGCAGTTTCACATGTTTAAGGCCGTGCACAGATGGGTTAAACCTGAGTGTGTTGGTGGTCTGTGGGCAACTGAGCTGCCAGCACAGAGGCCCCACTGCAGCCTCGATGCCGCCTGGGGCAGAGCTCTGGCTTGGAGGGGACGGGGTCACCCGGAGCCCCAGCCGCGCAGGAGGAGCTCAGCAGGATGCGGCACGGCCTGGCTGCCTCGCTGCGGGAGCAGCACAGCTGGGAATGCAGCACATTCCCACTGCTGCCTGTCCACCTCTGCTGGACACATCCTGCCCGGTGCTGTGGGTGCTGTACCCACCACAGGGGTACCCAGATCTGTCCCTCGTGCCCTCCACCTGCACTGAGCCTGACAGAGCGAGAGGGCAGGAGGCACCAGTGGGATGACTGCTCAGCACCCTGGGAATCTGTGGCTCAGCACCAGCCCTAATCCATTCCAGCACTGCTGGAAGTGCAGGATCGTATCCACCCGAGATGTGCAGCTCAGCTCCTTCCCTCCCTGGCGTTCCCTTTTCCCAGTCCTCCCCTGCAGCCTCTGGATGCCTGACCCAACGTCCCCAGACAGACACTTCATCCCCTCGGGGTCAAGGCTGGAAGAAAGCACACCAGCTTTTCAGGCTGGTCTTTATGCCGGGGAGAAAAGCAGCATTAGCTCCGACGGAGCTGGAGGATATCCCCGAACCCAGCTCTGTAAATACAGCTCAGCACAGCTCTGCGGATGGACAATCCCAAACCCACGGCTCCCCAGGTCACTCCCTGCTTCCCACGAGGTGTTTGCTCCCGCAGCCCAGCGGGTCTGCATGGCTGAGGGGATCAGGAGTTTCCAAAGGCATCGATTGCACCAGCGACCGCTGCCCGGCGAGGAAGGCAGGAGGCCACATGGGATGCAACACGGGATGCAGTGGGGAATGTGACGTGGGATACAACAGCCGTGGGCTCTCCCCTGGCCCAAATGCCAGCTGTGGCACATCCTGGCTGACATCACTGTCCTATGAGTTCCCCCTGCCACCAGGCCTGGTCACGAGCCGTGGCCGCGCACATAACAACCCCTGTGCCTGCTGTTCCTGTCCATCCAGCGAGTCCTTCCCAGCCTCCAGGTCAGCTCCCTGCCAAGTCTCCTCTGCCCCAGGTGGGGCCCTGCTCACAGCTGAGGGGCTCTGGCGCTGGGGGTGCTGAGCTGTGGGAGCTGGAGGCACCCACTGTTACCAGGACAACTGGGTGCTCTCTGGAGCTGCTCGTTGCTGCTGCATCCCTGCAAACCTCCCCCGGCACAGCGTGAGCTCCGTTCCCACCGTACCCCCAGCCCAGAGCAAGGCAAGAGGCGTGCTCAGCCCCCCAGCCCCGCCCCAGCCAGAGCTTGGGAAGGCGCTAGAGACCCTCCCAGCCAAAACAAAGCATCTCCCCAGCTGATCAGTGTGAGGGCCCAGAGCCCCCATCCTCCTCCTCACCCCTGGGAGCTGCTGGGCTGTGGGGGAAACACCGCTCAGGGCTCTTGGCCCAGCCAGTGCCTGTGGATTCGGGGGGGCCCAGGCTTGGTGCGAGCAGAGCATCTCCCCGGCTGTCACTGGAACAGCGCGTGGGGAGGTGGTGACACCGGGGCTTCGTGGCTGGATGGGAATCAGACCTGTCCATTAAGGCAATAATAACCCGCCAGGTTGACACAAGGTCCCCAGTGCCGCCACCAACACTGTACTGGCGCTGGTGCCGTGGGGAACGGCAGCCACTGCCACAGGGAACAGGCACACTGGGACAGCCAGGGCCCGGCCGAGCCCCCCCCCGCTGGTCGGGTGCTCCCCAGGCAGCCGGCACTGCTGCCTTTCCGACAGAGAGCTCTTATTTCCCCTTCATTTGGCACAGAAATCAGGGACAGGGAGAGTCACCGAGGTGGCAGCTGCTCTGTGCCCAGCCCTGGGTGAGGATTCGGGGAAGAGTCAAGTCCAGCTTCCAGCCTGGGGGATGTGGGGATGTTCAACCAGCCCCCAAGCCCCCGTGGCCCCCGATGGGCCCAATCCCCGGGGACCATGTTCCCCGAGCAGGGCATGGAGCAGCACCTTTCCAGAAAGGTTTAGCAGGAGCACCTTGGCTGGAAGCACGGGGCGAGGCGGGAGCGGGCGCAGCCCCGGAGCAGCCGGTAACGGCAGCCGCCTGTCGGAACCGCTTCCCATAAACTTCGCTGTGAATTGCTCCAGTGGAAAAACAAAACCAGCCATAAACAGGGAAGTTTGGTTTGCGAGATAATCCGCTGTGATGGGAAGTGCCGGCGGAGGAGCCTTCGCCAGTCGCTCGGTGCCCATCGCCGGGATGGAGGCACCGGCCCTGTGCCGGCTGCCCGCGGCCATCGCTCCCTCCCAGGGTCCTTCACGTGGAGTTTTCTGTTACTGGTGGCAGGGAGAAAAGCCAAGGAAAAAGAGCAAGGGAAGCCCAAGTGATGAGATGAAGAGGAAGGATGTGAACAAGCCCTGGTATAAATTTCACTCCAGGGTTTGTTCCAGACTGAGGATGCTGCTGTGGTGGCACAGCCTATCCCAAAAGGCTCCCAGACCTGTGGATGCGGTCACTGTGCCCAGGAACGTGGATTTCAGCTCAGCATCTTCATCTTGGTACTTCCAGGCTCTTTATGGACTGAAGGATGGATCAAGGCTGATCCACATCCATCTGTGCCAATGGCACAAGGCAGGGCAGCACGAAGGACTCGAGACATTGGGAGAGTTTCCACCTGGTGAGGTGCTGAGCTGCCTCCTGGGCCTGCAGGACTGAGGGATGAGCACAGCATCTGTTGGGCTACTGCAGGATTTTCACCTCCAGGTCTCCATGCACCACAAAGCTGCGCTGCTCCACCCCAGGGCTTCAGCGAGGATAAATCCCTCCAGATCCCAGCGTGCCGGGAGATCCTCCCTGAGCCAGAGCAGCTTGGCAAGGAGCAATCCCACCCCCGGCTCCTTTCCACCTCCATCCACCAGAGCCATCTCACTGCCCAGCCCGGCAGCAGAGGCCAGATCACGCCTGCACTCGAGCAGCGCTCGACAGCGAGAGGAACTTTGCATAAATATTCATCTCGATTAATATACATGAGGGCTGCAGAGAGCCCGGCTGCAGCGGGCTGTTATCGGCTGCTCTCAGCCTTGCAGGAGTTCAGTGTTCCACCCCGACACCTGGTGGGTTTTCACAGCGGGAAAACCCAGAGGTTGCATGTTGGGGACCACTCGGCCACATCCCTTATCAGCAAGGGGGTGGCATCTCCCCCAGGGGAGTGACATCTCCCCAGGGGGCTGGAGCCCCAGTGCCTCCCAGTAAGCCATGACCTGGGATGCAGGATGCTGTGGGAGACAATGGAAGCTGCCCTGGTCACCTTTCCCTGGGGTGCTGTGCTCTTTGCACCCCACATGACAACCCTACAGAGGCACAGGAACCACAACCAGTCCCTGCCGCGGGGAAATGTGCCCTCCCAGTCCCGGTGGAAGTGGGATTACAGGCTGCACCAGGCTGGGGCCTCTGGAATAGACCCAGCCCCCCTGTTGCTCAGGAGAGGATGCTCTGGGTCAGCTCAGAGCAGCCCCAGTCCTGCACAAGGCCACAGCAGCAAGCAGGGTGGGACGTGCCCAGCACCGTGACAGCCCCACAGTCCTGGTGACAGCTGCCACTGAGGCCACAGTGCCAGTGCTCCCCACCCCGGAGCAGGCAGGGAGACAGACCCAGGTATTTTCAGCTTCCACGGGGGAAACTGAGGCAAAGGGACAGGCCCAGGGCTGCAGGGGAGGCAGTGGCAGAGGCAGCAGCTCGGTCCTGGCCCGGCGGGAGCTACAGCAGCGATGCCAGAGCCGGCGGGGCCAGGTTACGCGTGGCTCCTCCGGGATCCTGCCTTTGTCGCTCCGCCAGCAACCCGGGGCATAAACAAGTGCCTGACATT
Source organism: Myiotriccus ornatus (assembly GCA_036023395.1). Classification (NCBI taxonomy): domain Eukaryota; kingdom Metazoa; phylum Chordata; class Aves; order Passeriformes; family Tyrannidae; genus Myiotriccus; species Myiotriccus ornatus. The sequence goes on from JAYRBT010000064.1 coordinate 4,131,433, forward strand.
TCCACACCGCCGCCAGGCCCTTGGATTAAAGCAGAACATAATTAGCAAATTAATCAGGAGACAATAGCCGGGGATCTAACGCTGTCATCAGCTCCGTGTGGAGCTGACCCTGGGCGTGTTCAGGGCCAGGCAAGACGGGGATGGCAGCGCCGTCCCCGTGTCCCCAGCCGGGCTGGTGGCCCCTGCCATGCCTCACCCTTCCCCCGCTGCCTTTGCCCAGCAGGGCAGGAGTTGACTGGCATTTCCTGCCCCATCAGCAGCTTGGGAATGAAACCTCCAAAGGGCAGCACCTTCCCTCTCTCATCAGGACACCGTGAATCGCGGTGAATTTGCATTCGGCTTATTAGACGCCCTGCAAATACGGCGAACCTCGTTCAAACACATTTCAGTGATAAAATGATATTGACTCTGAGTAATTAAAAATCATTTCCATATTCAAATACGCCTGATTGAGGAGAAATAGCTTCCTTTTAATTGCCTGGAGAGGAGTGTAGCAACTTTTGGAGCGTGCAGCCCGGTAAACGCATCTCCACTTGGCAGCGTGTGAAAGGGCCGTGGAGGAGGAGGAGGAGGAGAGGAGGAGGTGAAAGAGGAGGTGTAGGAAGAGGAGGAGGAGGAGAAGGAGGTGGAGGAGGGCTGGCATGAAGGCAGTACACAGGGTGAGGGTGTGACCCTGCCACCTGTGAGAAGCTCTTCACTCACACACCTGCCTGGTCCCCAAGGATCGAACCTGGAGCGATGCACTCCTTCCTCCCCCTCATCCAAGGGGTCTTCCCGGGGAAATATCCCCCCCAGCTCCTCTGGCAGCAGGGTTAGAGGCTGCACTGGGCTGGGGGCTCTGGAGTAGACCCAAAATCCCTGTGCCTCGGGAGGGGATGCTCTGGGTGAGCTCTGAGCATGCCTGATCCTGCACAAGGCCACAGCAGGGACGTGGCAGCACTGATGGCAGCCCCGCAGAGCTGGTGACAGCCCCGCACTGCCCCATCCTGGTCAGCTGTGAGTGCCAGGGGAGCACTCAAAAGGAATGTTTCACCCCCAAACCTCCCTCTCCAACCTCCCCACTGCAGCTGAGCACAGCCCCCCACACACACCCCCGGCCCCCCGAGTGCCACCACACTGCCAGTGGCATCATCATCCCAGTGTCCCCAGAGCACTGGGTGGGACAGTGAGGCTCCCTGGGCGCAGAGCTATTCCAGCCACGTTTTGGAGCCCCTCCAGCTCTTCCCCGCAGGATTTTGGGCTCTGCTTGGTTTCCTAGGGAAACCAGGCTGCAGCTCAGCTCAGCCTCCGCACACGTGGGTGTGCAGGGGGATGTGGGTGTGCAGGGGGGTGTGGGTGTGCAGGGGGGATGTGGGTGCCCTGCACCCTCTGCCTCCTCTCCCAGCTCTCCATGCAGAGCATGGAGCCTCCCAAATGCCTGAGACAGGAGCCAGAGCAGAGCACCCATTCCTGGGTGCTCCCTTAGCAGGGTTTCCGGAGATGATGCAAGTCCCACATCCACGAGGGTGCTCCCTGGTCCTTTAAGTCACTTGACTCCAGCTTTATATTCAATATTTTTCCCTGGCAAGGAGTGGCTGCCAGGGCAAGCGGGATGGCCCAGGTATGAGGGGTCCTTCTGGGCATGACCCTGCTCCCACTGCAGTGATTCCATGGAGCTATGTAGTACCTGGACAGGGATTTGGGAATGCAACCCCATGGGATGAAGCAGGACAGAAGGAATCAGTAACTCCTGAGAGCACCAGCCCTCAGGGCTCGGATGAGGATGCTCAGCCCCCCGGCAGGATTGTGTCCGGACTCCCTGGAACTCTGGGTGTGGCAGGAGGAGGGCTCAGCCCTGCTGTGCCCCAGCAGCACGTGCCCCACTCCCCCTGGCACGGCCGTTTCCACGCTCCATTGCCCCCTGCACAGACTGGAAAGTGAATTCGCTTTGCTCCCATCGATCCGTCCCCGCTCTCCCGGAGCCCTCGCTCGCTCCGTGGGGACGGGCCACGCCAGAGCAGAGCCCTGTGCCCCACGCCCCACCTACAGGGGACACGCAAGAACCCCCCGTGTGCACCAACCCAGCTCCAGGCACGGCTCTGCAGCACCTTGGAGTGCATCCAGAGCTGGATGCTGGGCCGGGGACTCTGCGGTGGGAAAAGGGAAGAGAAGGAGGTGGAAGGGGCGTCAGGGGAAGGTGGGTCAGCCCTGCAACCCCCTGGGACAGCCCCACTCCAAGAGACCCACTCTGATGCAGCCCCACGTGCCTCCTGCTCCTCCAAGTGACCTTCTAGCCCCGGATTTGGGAAGGGCAGAGGGGCCACCACCATTAGCATCAAACAGCCACTGCAGCCGGTTCCCCAGAGCCAAAAAATGCCCCTCAAGGGACCATCCACAGGCCAGATGCTCCCCCCGTGGCCAGAGGGTGAAGGAAAAGGCAGGAAAAGTCTCCTCCAAGAGCCCATGCTGGACTGGCCACGGATCCAGAGGAGCAGGCAGGGACCAGGCAGCGCTGCCTCCGCACCCGGATGGGCACGGAGCCACTGGAACAGCAGGAGGAGCAGATCAAACACGACCTATCTGCCAGCTCCAGCTCCCAGGCCCACCTGTGGCCAGTGACCAAGCTCACGCTGATGAATTTTCCAGCCAGGGTTTCCCTGATGACCCCCGAGGTCTTTCCCTCCCGGCATCATTCCAGCTGCCCAAATCCCCATCCAGGTACTCCCAGGAGGACCCCTCACACCTGGGGCCGTCCCGCTCGCCCTGGCACCCACTGCTTGCCGGGGACAAATACTGAACATAAAGCCAGGGAGTCCAGGGAATTAAAGCACCATAATTGAAGAAAATTTCTGCAGCATGTTGAAGACAGAATAGGATCATTGTGTTTGCCTCCCACATCCCAGATGGATGCACGAGGGCTGCAGACAACGTCGGAGAGCGCATGGAGAGGAGGAGAGGAAGGGAGTGAGTGAGACCGGGACGTGTGTGAGAAGAAATTGAATTTTTATCAGTTTCTATGTAGATTGTGTTTATTCATCTGTCTCCTATCCATCTCCCCCTGCATCTCCCTATTTCTCTTACAAAATTACTTTCCTCCTTTGGCCTAATTTTGTTTGTACAGATAGCAGCTGCTTTCTTCCGTTGCAGCATAAAAAATACCCCTGTAAATGAGGTGCTCTGCATCCCTGGCACAAGTTTGAGCAGCTCCCCGGAGCACATTCGCCCCTGGCTCCTGCAGGGACACATCTCCACCACAAAAACCTGCACACAAGCCTGCTGCTTGCCTGTGCAGAAAAGGCTCCTGCCACCTCTGCCAGGGAACCTGCAGGGCCACGTGGAGCCCTCGGGGTCACAGGGGATGGGGGAGATTCCCCCTAAGTGGCCTCCAGTGCCACTCTCCTGCTGTGGGAGCAGCACCCCGTGCCGGGTGGGTGGTACCCAGGGGTGCTGCTCCGTAGGGCAGCTCTGCTAATGTGCACTAAGTGCCCTGCCACCGGAGATGAATGGAGCTGGGCTCATCCAGAATACAAATAAGGGCATTTTTTTTCCCCAGAAAGCTATTCTTGGCCAGACCTGTCGCTCGGTCTCTCCCCCAGTGCCACCGGCTGTGCCAGGATTCTCCGGGAAGGCTGAGGAGAGATGCGCAGGTGAGCCTGGAGTGGAACCTTGGGATGCTCCCAAAAACCAGGAGCTCCGCAGGGAGGCCAGGTGAGACCCCACATCACCGAGGCACAACCTCATCCCGGTGTCCCCATCCCAGGAAGAGCATCTCTCCTCCACAGCCAGCACCCCCAGACCCACTTCTGCTGCATGGATGACCCAAGGCCGAGCTGAGCACGTTTCTTCCCTGCCCAAACCCCTCCAAAACAGCTGGAGAAACCTTCCCGGTGAGTGCTGGGCTTTGCCAAAGGGATGTTTCCCAGGGAGAGGTCCCTGTGGTGTTGGGGAGAGGAGCCAGAAACCCTCCCCGGAGCGGGGAACCGGCCGCTCTCGGTGCTTATCAAACCAAATTGCTTTGTGTTCCCTCGAATTAGGGAAACTCAACTGCGTCGCCTGATTGATTCTCCCCCAGGGTCCACCATTAAAAATGTATGGAATTACTCATGCACAGTCCCACTTACACACGGGTCTTTTGTGAGGACATTAAAACACCAGCGTTTGTCAGTCACTTACCCACTGTTTGCAATTTGCTCCCATTTATTACCATGAACAAACCGGCACCGAGTCTATTTTCGACTCCCCACACGTCATGCTGAGCTCCCAGGCTCCCTGGTGGGGCTGTGCAGGCTCGGCACAGCACGGCTCCCACCCCCCCAGCACAGCACCCACGCGAGGGGCAGCCCCCCACAGCCCCCCTCTGCCCCCAGGAGAGGGCTCTGCTTTGCTAGAGGGTAGGAAAGCATCACGATGTTCGGGATGGGATGGGCTTTATCCCCCTGAGCAGGATCTGGGCTGCGCCATCCCAGTGTTCCCTTCCATCCCTCCAAGGCAGGCTGGATGCCTGACTGGTTGGGAAGCAGGTGCCACAGGCAGGAGCTGGGGAAGGAACAGGCACATTGACACACACGCGGCACAGGGAGGGAAGGAATGTGGAGAATACAATGCCTTGCGTTTCCCCGGGTTCCTCTGGCTGGCAGGAACGGGGCTGGAATCACGTAACATTTCCCCTCCGCTCTCAAAGCATTTCAACTTGTAATGCATTTCCCTCCCCGCCTGAGCACCTTGCAGAGTCAAAAAGACAAATTTCCCAAAGCTTCAAAAGCTGCTGAGAGCCACAGCTTCGCGCTTCAAAACCATCGCTCACCTACCCAAACAGCCTCGGCTTTCAGCCGCTCCTGCCCTCGCTCGCCCTGCCCTCCCCTCCCATCCCAAACTACAAATCAGTGTTTTCCAAGCTCGGGGGGAGGGTGATAAGCACGGGAAGAGCCCACACGACACAGGGAGGGACACGGTGTGGTGCCTCCCCCGTCCCAAAGACCCCCAGCGTGGAAAAGCAGAGGGTTTAAAGCAGGAAGGGTTTGGGGGCTCCGGCTGCTGAGAAAGGGGAAGGCCATGGAAAAGCTGGATCGGGCCTTGGGCACGACAACGTGCAGCAGAGGGAGCCCAGCTCAGGCTAGGGCAGTGCCACAGTCCCCATGAGCAGCACCCAAAGCTCAGTGATGCCCTTAAAGCCCTCAGGGAAGTCACCACCTGCCACCAGCTCCCGGCCCTCGGCCAGGCTGGATCCTGGCGGGAGACTGCGCCAGTCCAGGGGCACGACACGTTCCACAACATTGCCTGGTAACTGCATCTCCCAAAAAGCAATTACCACGGCACCAGCCCCGCGGCGGCGGAGGCAAGACCTTATTTATTTACCCAGTGA
>JAYRBT010000064.1:4146157-4186728 GCA_036023395.1 Myiotriccus ornatus
AGGCTTCCTTTGCTCCAGCAATTAACTCCCAGCTCCTGGAAAGCACCTCTGTCGCTGCCTCTCACTTTGCTCCTTCGCACCCTCTTCCACCCGAGCACAACCGAGTAGCTCCTCGCCCACCTCAGCCTCCTGCGGTGCAATGCCCAGGCTGTGAGGCTTCCTGGGGGTCCCTGGGGATGCCCCTGCTCTCCAGCAGCCGTGATGAGCCGTGGGTGATGCCAACGCAGTGCCAAGGCAGCTCCCTGCTCCGAGCGAGACACGGCGTGCGGCTGTTTCGGGGCCGTAAATTACGTCTGGGTTACCTGCAGAATGCTTAATCAAACCAGCATATTTCACCCCACGGCCTGGCTGATCTCCTCTCTGCTTTCAGCAGCTTTTTTCATGTCCTCTTGTGCTCCGATATGGATCCAATATCTCCCGCAGCGTCCGAGGCCATAAAGATAAAAAATGGGGTAATTGTGGCAGAAGTTTATTGGTGGGAAAATACACGCCCTGGCAAACCAGCCCTGACAACTGTTTCTCGGGCAGATGCTCTGTTGGGACAGACCCTCCTGGGGGAATCCATCCATCCATCCGAGGCAGCGGAGCTGAGCAGGGCAAAGTGATCCACTCAGGCTCCTTCCCTGCTCCCATCACCTGTTTGGGAATGGGATCAGTGTGCCACAGCACACGCCAGAATGATTTCCCCCCAGGATTTGCATGGATTTCCCCTCCAGGACAAAGCCATTCTTGTGCAGCCAGGGTCTCTCTCAGAATCCAACAGAGTACCCTCTCCTCCCCCTGCTCATTCCAACACCATCACGATGCTTTTCCTCAAGTGCTCCTTGCGCTTCCCATCCCAGAGGACTTGCCACTTCCTTCCCACACGATGATCCCATCTCCATCACGGGGTGTCCCGTGAGTCCCACACACATGGCATGGAGCAGCTCCATGGATAAGGTACACTGCTAATTAAACCACAACTGACTACAGCTCCATTACAATTAAAAGACAATTAGCAGCACAAGCTGGCGTGTGGGAGCCATGAGCACGACTTGGCAGGGAGACAAACTCCCTGTCCCTTCCCGGCGGGATGGCTTCTCCTGATATGGGTTTAGAGATTGGCAGCTCCTCGGGCTGGGAAATTCCAGCTGCACTCCCGGCACCCTTGCATCAAAACAACACCGAATCTGCTCCACCACCCCATACCCCACGTCCCTTCCTTTCCCTTCCCTTTCCTTCCCAGGGGAAAGTTTGCCCCCTTCAAAATTTAACCAAATCCCACTCGGCCCCTCTCTGCCACCTCTCCCTTCACACCCAGAGCCGGGTTACTTTTCTTCTTTTATTTCCCAAACTCCTAATGACTGTGCTATTAGACCTGTAATATCCTGTTAAACTGTGCAAGTCCTTCTGCTGGATCCCATCCTGCAGGGCGCTGTGGCCTCATCCCGGGATGGCAGGACCAGTGGGTGCTCCCTTGGGGAAGGTGATGGGATTGTGTGGGACACAGGGAGCCCGGGCTGAGCAGGGAGAGGCCCTTCCCTTCAGCTGCTTTCCTGGGAAATCCCCTCTTCCATTTATAAGGGATGGATTTGGGGCTGGGGATGGAGAGGGACATGAGCTGGCACCAAGGATGGCTCCGAGAGGGGAAAGGCCACATAGTCGTGCCCAGGGCTGGATGGAGAGACCCCACAGAGGCAAAACCACGCTGTACCTTAATCTGTCACCTCCTCCCAGTGCCACCAGTTGCCCGGAGCACGTTCCCATTATGGGCCTGGCAAAACCCTCCCAGTGTGTTCTACACCGAGACAACCCGAGCTGCTGAAGTTCCCGGATTCGGGATTCCTCCTTTTCCTGAACAGAGATCCCACGAGCTCCTCCAGCAGCCAAGATTATCAACAATTTATCAAAACCCACACCACGCTGGCCCCTTTCCCCGCCAGGCTCTTCCCCCGCCACCCCCGGCTCTCCGGCGGGTTACGGCAGCGCCACCGGATCGGGCGGGAATCGCTTTGCTCTGCCGGGTCTTTATGCAAGAGCTTCACACTAATTCGGTTTGATCCTCGTTTGCCGGGGTCCCGGTGGAGCAGCAGGGGATGGCTGCGGGAGACAGGCTGGGCTGGTGCCGGGAGAGGAGCAGGGATGCTCCCGGAGAGCGATGCGAGCTGACAGGCGGCTCCCTCGGGATGAGGGAACCCGCGCCGGGAGACGCTCGGGCGGGGAGGAGAAAACCAGGCTTAAAGGCTGATAATTAAAGCCCTCCTGTCAGGGTATTAATACCTAAATGCAGGCAGTGACTGCATCAGCGGGGGGGATCCCACTGGGGCTGTTGTGCCGGTTTATGTGATGGGTTTAATTAATTTATTGCTCCTCACACAACCAACCGCTTCCCGACCGGCGGCAAACGTGCCCGGACGCGGCTCCCTCAAGGGTGGCTCTGGGGAATGGAGCCACCAAAGCCCAGGGGCCACCCCTGTAAGGGACGTGGATGGGGAAAGCAGTGCTGGGAAGGCAATAAAAAGGCATCCATAAATTATCTCATTCCTCCTGCCAGGCTGGGAACGGGAGCGAGGGGCTGGCAGTGACAGCCGGAGCCTCCGAAATGCCAAACCAGCCATGACACCTGCACAGGTGTCACCCCTGTGTCCCCCAACCCGGAGATCTGCTCCCCTTCGACCTCCCAGGTGTGCTGAGGGTGCACCCACCGGGGCTGAGCCGCAGCTTGGCTCCGGCAGCCAAGGCTCCCCACTGTCCCTGCTGTCCCCACCACTGCAGCCATCCCACCTTCCAGCCCAGGAACGCCAGGAGAGGCTGCAGAGCAGGGCTGAGTGATTTAAGGGCTGAGTGAAGCCAAAGGTCCCAGCCTCAGGGTAAGGAGCATCCTGGAGTATATTTATGGCTCCTGTCCTTTACACATCCAAAGCTGTTACCTCCAGGCACACAGGGCCTTTGGAGGACAATAAATCCCTGCTTCTGATGTGTCAGTGGGGAATGGTGGTGGGCACTGGATCTGGCCATCTCCAGGTCCCCATCCTGAGCCCCGTTCCCCAACCCACCCCACTCCATCCCAGATCACCCAGCCCAGGGGTGCAGACAGTGCACAGCCCCCTCCAAACACACTGGAACCTCCCTGACTTCATCCTCACTCCCATCGTCACTCCCAGGGAATTGGGAGCATCCGTGGTGGCCCCTCTCCCTCTGCTCTCCCCCAGGCTCCCTGAGGAGCAGCAGGCAGATGTTTGCTCTGTGACAATCTGCATCCTGCTGGATTCGATAATAATATCAATTATCCCAAGCTTTCATCCACGGAGATCTGTGTTCTCTGGAAATAGAGATGGATGAAGCTGCTTTACTGCCAGTCAGAGTAGCTGGGGGTCCTGGGGACACTGAGCCTGGTGACAGATGGGGAGGTCACAGGGAATTAGTGGTGGAAGGAGCAGGGAGAGCGCAGGGCTGGATTCCCTCTGGGAAATGGGAAAACGCTGGAAAACTCATTTCCAACCTCAGCTGGAGGGGAAGCCCTGAGCTCTGCATCAGTGGATGGGGAAGAGCAGCACTGCCAGGGGAAATATTCCAGCTCCAGGCATGGGACACTCAGCAGATGGATGCTGGCATCTCCTTGGCAGGGCATTGCCCCCACATGAGCCCGCCTGGCTGGAGCATCCCTGCACCCCACCCCACACCCCAGCAAGGCTCCCTGGGGCATCCCTCTCCCTTGGGGCTGGGTTTGGAGTCCTGGCTGGCTGGAGTGAGGGGTGAGGTGGGATGTGGGTGGTGAGCACCCCAAAGTTCCCCTGGAAGCCCAGCTCTGGCCCTGGGAAGGTGCTGCCCCCACGTCCCGGGCTGCCCCACAAAGGGGGGGATCCTTTTTTCACTCATGTTATTATTTTGGCAGCGCTGGAGTCAAGTAGCTCAATTAAGCAATAACTGCCTCTGTACAGCTGCCCACACAGCCTGCGGTAAATAATTAAATGCTGAAATAATACAGCAGATGGGAAGCAGCATGGAGAGAGATCCGAGAGGAATCCTCCCTCCTGCCCGGCTCATCCCCGTCCCCGCCCGTCACCGCAGGACACCGAGCCACGAAAATATGGGGAAACACCTGGAGGGGAAAATCCCCCCCAAGCCCTGACTCCCTCCATGTGTCCCCCTTCCCGAGGCAGCGGCGGAGCCAAGCGGGAATGGCAGCACATGGAAAAGCATCATGGAAAATTTTAACCAAGCCCCTGGTATTGATCGAGACGCCAGGCACATACCCGAGCCAGCCCACTGCTCCACTCGCACATCATCTGCATTTATCTGCTCCAACCCAGTACAGGAGCATCACTGAGAGGCCTAATTACAAGACAGCGATAGATAAATATTAATTCCAAACCCTCAGGAATGAAAATCCAGCTTGGCGTGTGGAGGGTTTGGCACGGGCGTCTCTCCTGAGTGCGGTCCAGCCCCGAGGGCCACGGAGCTGCTTTGCTGTCCCGGCACGAGGCAGCAGCAATCCCTGGCACCGAGCTGGCAGCACCCATGTGCCACGTGTGCCAGGTGCTCCCAGGATGAGCTGGAGTGAGGGCAGCCTTTCCACAGGGCTTGGTGACACAGCCACTGCACTGCCCATCTCCTATTTACCTCCTGGGAAGCAGAGGGAGCCCCACAAAGGCACCTAATGAGCCTTGAAAGCGGCTCCTGCCGTTCCAAAGGGCCAGCAGTGTTTGTACAAGGAGCTGGTTGTGGGTCAGTGGCCACAGGTTGTTGTCTCATTAAGATCCTGGAGGGCAGCAGCTCCCACCAGGCAGCTGGAGCATCCTCTCCATATTCACATTTCCATCACATCCTCCTCAGACAGCACCGCTCCACTCCTCCATCTGCTTAAATGCCACCTCCAAAAGGGATTGGCTCGAAACAGCTTCTCCCCTTGTCATTTGTTTCCCGTTCTCCTCCTAAGGATTTGCATACTTGATCCTCGGAGTTTGCAAAGGCTTTGCATTTTGTGGGACCTGGGAGCGAGGCAAAATGTGTCTGCCTGGGGCTGGGGCAGGGGATGGCCTAAAAACCTGCATTTCTTCATGCAAACAGCAGCTGTTTGGCTCCATAACACCCTGGACAAGGCTGAAGTGTCCGATCCCAGGTGTCACCCCCTTGGGGACAGCCCTGGGGACGGTCCCGCTGCAGGCTCACAGCTGAGAGTGGCTGTGCTGCTGCATATCTTCTGAGTGTGAATTGAATCTCAGCTGACAACAGGCTTCTCTGCCTCATCCACCTGCCCAGCACCTGGCAAATCACATCAGGGAAATGATCCCAGGAGACATCTTCCGGATCTTCATTATCAGCTCCCGGGCAATACCCCAACAGCCCCACAGCACAGAGCCCTGAACGGCTCCTGGAGAGCGAGCCCATGCCCAGCCCAGCCCTGTGGAGCAAGATGGGATCCCGGGGTGATGAACCGGGATGAACCTGGATGAACTGGGATGAACTGGGACGCTCCGGGTGTCTCCCCACGCGTGGCTGGAGATGCCCACACGTGACCACACGCACACGGACTCCTCGGTGCACGCCCAGCCCATGGCTCTGTGATGGCTTGGGGGTCTCCCTCCCTTGGCCAAACGCCCTGTGTCACCTCCCAGCCTCTCACCCACCCGCCTTTGGGGACCCCCAGGCCTGTCCCCCCCTCCTCTGAACGCCAAGAGGGTGCCAGGGGTGGGTGGACAGCGCAGCTGTTGCTGGCAGGGGCTGTGACAGGGTGTTGCAGTCCCTTCCCCCCCCCTCACCCTGTCAGAGCGCGTTTTTCCCGGGAGCTGCTGAATAATTTGCATCCGCCAAGACGCAGCTTCTGGGCCGTGTTTGTCAAAGTCAATCTGCAGCTCGCTGCCTCCGGAGATTCCGGCATGATAGTGGCAGCCAGCCTCGGTGACACGCACCGTGACTGCTCCGGAGCTGCCCACGGAGCCGCACGCCGGCCCCGGGGCAGCGCCGCAGCCTTCCATCCATCCCAGCGCAGCCCCCCATTGTCCTCAACCCCCAGGGATGCAAATTCTTGGGAGCCAGAAGAGGAAGAACGGCCAGCACGTGGGTGGCACGAGGTGAAGGTGCCCGTGTCCCCCTCCCCGCAGATGAGGGTCATCCCTGGGGCGAGTTAGGGTGCTCCGAGGGGATTAAACACAAATGCAGGAGCATCACCTGATGCAGGAGCATCACCCCCAGCTGCAGCATCAGCCCACGGTGCCTGTCATGAGCTGCTGGGGCTCAGCCCCACCCTTCACCTTCCCTCCTCTGTGCCGTGGGAAGGGGACAGCGGATGCTCCTGGATGTTCCCTCGGTGACAGCTGTCGATCCTGCGATAGACTTGTGTTCTCTGGGAGCCTGGCTTTGTTCCCTGCACAAAGGGAGCTGCCAGGGAGCAGGTGACAGCACAGGCAGAGGGATCAGGGCTGTCTGCAAGGTGGGAGGAGGATGGGGCTTGTCACAGCGCTGCCAGGAATACTGGCACTGGGCTAAGCTGGAAGGGGAGGAGAGGAGGAAGAGCCAGAGGTCTTGCAAAGGGACTCATCCATCCCCCAGGATCATCATAGGTTCTTGCTGGTCCCCCTGATCCCAAAAATGCCCCCAAAGTCCCTTTATGGGGTGCATCTGCCCCTGTTCCCCTATGTCCCTGAGCTGTACAGATGAAGGAACCCTTGGAGAGGGCCCACTGTGACAATGGGGGGACATCGTGGGGATGGTGACAGAGGTGCCAAAGCCCAGGTGAGGTGGAGCAGGAGCATCTCCATCTCTCCCAGGACACTGCAGGCTCTGCCAGACCTGCCAGAGCACCCTGGGCACCCCGAGAACCCCCGGGGCAGAGGCAGAGGGTGCTGTGGGGTCCAGGACAGACACACACCGGCTCAGGACATGCTGCCCTCCCCTCCCTCTGCTTCACCCAGCACCAGTTACAGCCTTTGCAACCCCAGCTCGGTGCTCTGGGGTTCCCACCCTCTTCTCCCTCACCTCCCTGCCAGCCCTGCTAAATCCCAGCAAGCACCTCTCAGGATTTGCGGTGAGCCGGCTGGATCCAGGCACTCCATCACTGTCCTCCGGCAAGGCCTTCCCTTCCCTTCAAAACTTCCCAACTCAAGGGGAGTGGGGGTTGTTCTCACTTTTATGTGCTATCTATAGTCCCCTCTATACCTCTATATATAGATTATATATCTCCCAGCTAATCTCTTCGCAATCATAAAACCATTAAATTAATTAACCAAGGGAAAGAGAGGAAAGGCTGGATGCCCCCCGAAGAACAGATGATGGTTTCACATTTATTTATACCCGAATTAAAGGCAGGTCAGCCCCTGTGCTGGCAGTCCCCAGGACGCTCTGGCCACACGGATCAGAGCCGTGAGTCCACTGGGATCATCTGAGCCAGCCCTGCAGCCTCTGGTGCTCCGGATTTTACAGGGCGGGGGATGAAGCAGGAAAAGAGAGCCGGGGGTGGTTGAATCTGCATTTCCATGCTGGATCCAGCACGTGGGATGGGTGGGGGTGGGCGCTGAACCCCACACCGCCCCCGCTTTCCCCACACGGTCCCGGCGCTGCCGCTCCCGCCTCGGAGAGGAGTGAGAAATCCAGGCTTCGGATTGGGGAAGGTGTGAAGTGGTGACGAGCCGGCAGCGCCTGCCAGCAGCCCGTGGTGAGGGAGCTGCAGCAGCCAGAGCTCTGGGCGAGCCCCTGCTGCGGAGGAAGAGCTCGACACGGGCTGCTTGCAACCAAATTCCACCCCAGCCCTGCTGTTTGAGCTTGAGAAAGGCTCTTGCCCAAAGCTGGGCATCCCTGGAGTTTTCCGGTGGATTTGGGCCAAAACACCGGGTTCAAACACAGCGGGAGAAGGACAAGGTGGAGATGAGCACCCAGGGAAGGAGACCATGGAGCACCCAGGGATGCCGCGGCTGGGAAAGCTTCCCTCCCCAGCCCTGGGCTGATGGATCGGCTGTCTGCCTGCAATCCCCGGCCGTCACTCAGCCTCTAATCCGCAGCCCTGATGCATTCTCCTCGCTGACAACGAGCTGACACGGTTTTCATTGCACTTAATCAGCTCTTTAAATTTAATGCCCCAATCGGCAGCATCTGCAGCGGCCACTCCACAGCGGCCGGGCCCGCAGAGGTGGAGGCTGGCAGGAGGGAGGAAATCCCCCCACTGCAATTTCAAGGATGAAGCTGTTTTCAGCATCCAGAAGCCCCGGCAAAGTTATCTCATCCAAAGCCCAGCTCAGCTCCCAGCACTTTCCAGCCTTCCCCTCAGCTCTGCCCTCCCTCCCCTTGTTCCTGCATGGAGCAAGCCCAGAAATCACCTGGGCGAGTCATCCCCGAGGTCCATCAGCATCACCCCCCTCAGAGTCCAGGGCGTAGCCCCAGGGGATCCCCAGGAGCCCCCCAGAGTGGCAAAGAAGGTGACCCCAGTGGCACAGGGACCCTGGAATGGGGTGAATCCTGTGGTGACAGCGGATCACAGCCGCGGTGGAGGTGATAGTCGAGCTGCCAGGCCTGGCTGGCCAGGCAGGGATGGGGGATTGATGGACAGGACAGGGAGCCCTGAGGGGATCAGGGGAGTGGAGCATTGGGAATGGCCACCCTGGCGCCTCGTGGCAGCCAAAGCTTTCCTTGTGGGAATATGGGACAATGGGCTTCACTCCACCCAAAACACATGGAAATTAGTGGGAATGAAGAGCCTGGAGAGGTTTTGGGGCTGAGCTGCAGCGCAGGCCGCATTAGCCCTTCCTGTGTGAGCTCAGCTGCCCAAAGCATGTGCTGATGGAAGCAGCTGGGGATGAGCACAGGGATGGGGACGAGCACAGGGATGCGGACAAGGCTGGTCCCGAGGATGGAGCAGCTTCCCAGAGATCTGGGAGCTGCTGGAACACAGCCAGGAGCTCCCACCATGGCTGCCCAAGGGCAGTGTGTCCACATGGAGTGCACAGGACTGATGCCAGCAGGGTGGGAGATGCCCAGAAGGCAGCAATGCCCGCAGCACCTCCCAGTCGCCCGAATGCAGTGGGATTCTCCCCACTCCAGCACCCTCCCCGGTGCCAAATCCTGCCCAACACCGGGCTGGCAGCTCCTTCACGTCCCTGGCTCCACTTGCCGCGCTGCAGAGAACGGGGAGATGAGGGGACAAGAGAGGTTTTTCTCCCTTCACCTTTCTTCGTATTGTTATGCTAATGACGGTAATGGGAATTAAACGTCTCCCGTGCAGCAGAACAAAGGCCTCTGCCGAGCGCAGATCAGCGCTGCCAGCACCACGGCAGCCGGGTAAAGAGCCCTGGGGCAGGAGCAGGGGGCGGCGGGGTGGGGAGCACCCTGCACCCATCAAGAGCTGGGGCTCTCCTACCACCGCCAGCCCCCCTCAGCCACGGCCAAAAACCCTTCGGAGGGAATCTCCCGAGCTCTCGGCCATCTGGCCGGGGCCGGAGCTCGCCTGCACACACGGATGGGCAGCAGCCCCCATCTGCTCGGGGCAAGGCAGCCCCCTGGGCCCCCCCCTTCCCGCTCCGCCTGCCCGAGCCGGCACAGCCCCCACCGCAGCCCTCACATGCCGTGCGGGAAGGCGATCGCCTGGGATGCTCCAGCCTGCCCTACATTCCTCCTAAATATAGCCAGCCCGGGTGCTGCCACTTCACCCGGCCCGGCAGAGCCTGGCCTGGTCCAGCCCTGGGATGGCGGGATGCTGAGCCCACCGGTCCCAGCACCACTGTCCCCGTCCCGCACCCCGTGTCACCTCTCCCGTCCTGCCCGCGGCACCCTCGGCAGCGGTGGCTGAGTGGGACCAAGGGGCCGATGGCACAGACACACGTCTGGGTGGACACTCTCCCTGCAGTTGCCCCCTCCATGAGGAGCCAGACCAAAAATAGACAGGAACAGCTTCCCGCTCCCCGGCGTTGGCGGCGAGCGCCGGCGTCGTGCCGCTGGCACTGGGCGGCAGAGGAGGAGGAGGAGGAGGAGGAGGAGAAGGAGGAGGGAAGGGAGAGCAGAGCTCTCCACAGACGCTCACTCCCACCTTCTGCTTCCCAAACTGCCGGGGAACATGGAGGCTGTGCCAGGGCTGGAGGAGAGGGGAGGAGAGAAGGGTCATCCTTGCTCGAGACATCCCCAGGTGCCTCCTGTCCCCAACAGCTGGCGAAGGAACGGGATGATGGGAGCATGGCCGAGGGCTGCAGTGGGTGCAGAGGATCCCTGGCCACATTTGGGGCTTTCTCCTGCCCCAAGGACACCGTTTGCTGCTGGCAGAGCTGGGCCTGATGCCCAACTGAGGCCCATTTGCTCCTTTCCAGCTGCTTTGCTTGGGGTTTTGCACCTCTGGGTCCAGTGGTGCCAGTGGAAACCTCCCAGCACTGCAGGCCCGTGTCCAGGCTGAATGCAGTTGCCATCCTGGATTTCAGCTCATTCTCCCTGTTTGTCCCTTTGTCCCTAAGCCCCAGAGAACGTCCTGTCCCCACTTGGTGCTCGGTTCTTGGCCACCAGAGTCTCCTGCTCACGAGAACTGCTGGGAGCAGCCGTGGGCAAGCACAGAGCTCAGGGGGGACTGGGGGGACCCCTGTTGCTCCCCCCTGCACCCCAGCTCCCCAAGGGACTCACAGCCCCGCCCTCCAGGTTGCCCTGTGCCAGTGTTCCTGCCCAGAGACTTGACTCCCTCACCCCAGTTTCCCACAGACTCCAGAAATCCCAGATCCCCACCAGCTGCAGCTCTTCTTAACTCCCTACCCCAGCACTTCCAGGGGCTGCCTTTATTCCTTCCCAGGATCATGGAACAGCCAGAAAGGGTTGTTTCTCAGAGGGGAGATCCTCCAGGGAAGCTCCCGGGGCAGGATCTGAGCTCCTGCAGATGCTGCAACCCCAGCACCGACCTCCCCTGGCTGCCAGCACCCCCCTCAGCCACTCAGGAGGGGCTCGGGGTGGGTGTGGGGCACTCACGCGTGAGCTGACGGCCGGGTAGGGATTGCTTGGGTGGCCATGCACGAACTAATTGGGCACTTGTGCGTGAGCCGAAGGGCTGCTCATGCATAAACTATTCGGGTGCTCCAGCACAACCCCCTCCTGCGCCCGTGCCCGGGGGGCGGGCGGCTCAGTACCCCTTGGAGACCGGGAGAGGGACAAGCCCGTCGCCCGCAGGGGATGGAGGAAGCGGCACCGATGTCACCGTCATCACCCGCGTCAGACCTTCCTCCGCCCTCCTGATCTCCTCGTTCTCACCTCTCCATCACTCCGGGTGCCGCCAGGCCTGGCAACGGAGCAGCATCTCCAGCACTGGCTCATGCTGTCCTTGCTCTTACTGTTCCCAGACCCCACTCAGGAGTGAATATCCCCCCCCTCCTGTCTCCGAAACCCTCTTCCCAGTGCCAGGGTCACGCATGACCTCCCTCCTCCCTGCACAGCCCCAGGGATACACCCTGCATCCCCTCAGGACCCTCCCTGCCTCCTGCCCCTCTCCTCTTCCTCCATGTGCTGTTTTCCCCTCTCCTCCTGGTCGTGCCAGGCAGGAGCCGAGGGGTTCACACCACGGGGCCCTGATCCCACTGAGGGACTCCAGCTGCCGCTGCTGAATAAAGAACGCTCTTTTAAAAGCTCCCAAAAGCTCTGGCTCTGGCAGAAAGCTGATGTTCACCTTGAAAAAAGCCATTTGCTGAAGGCCAGAGACGCGATCTCTGCTCGAGTCAAAAGCTGCTCCAGTAATGGACGTGCAGACAAAAGAGCCGACTTGGCAGCGCAGGGTTGGCAGGGCCCCCTCGCCCCCTCCTCTGCAGCACCACCAGACCACCGTGCTGGCAGCCAGCCCCTCCCTGGCCAGGTACCCCCAGGAACACTTCCTCCTGCTCACCCTCCTCTTCCTCGCTGCTCTGAAACACGCACAAACATCGCAGCTCATCCCCCCATCACATCCCCATCCCATTCCCTACCACGTGCCCCTATTACAGCCCCGTTATTCCCACAGTTCCGGGTATTTTCCCCACCCACATCTCAGCTGCAGCCCACAAAATTTTGGGGCTCCCTTTTTCCACCCCCATCCTGGAATGCCGGAGCATCCCTCGGGATTTTCTCATCCCATGAAATCCCATTGAGAACCAGGCTTCTCTCCAGCCCAGTTTGGATCCCAACTCTCAGGAGTCCCAGGGAGCGCTTCCCACCTTCCTCGCCTGGAATGACTTGGCATTTTGAGCACGGGAGACACGAGGGCCTTTTAAAAATAGGAAGTAATCCATAAATACAAATATTTCAGAGCACAATTGCCTTTTTCCCCCAAAAAAACCCATTCAGCCTCATAAATATGCATTTCTCCATTTTCACTTTGTACAAATCTATTATTGTTTTTGCCGGCCCCGGGAGGCTGCAGTTTGCATTAGGAGTGCGTAATTTATCATTAAAATGTAATTTATAACATATAGAGTGGGGCATAATAAAGTCTGGATGAGGTGATGGATGGCAGGGAAGCCTGTGTTTAAAGGGAATCGTGTTTACATCCTCGTAGGTCTGCACGGAAAGGGGAAAATGGGACGGTTTCAAAATAATCAGCTGCGTGTTCCGAGTTGCTGTGTGGTCCCTCCTGCTCCTCCACCCTCCCAGTCCCACTGCTCCCAGGAGAGCACCTGGCAGAGCTGCTTCTCAGAGCTGGGCACAGGCTTGAGGCTGGAATTGCTGGGATTTATAGGAGATTTACAGGCTCCCTTGGAGAAGGGAGAGCAGCCAGGGAAAGTTGAGCACCCAGGGAAGGTGAGAACCTGGGGAAGAGAGACATCCAGGGAAGTGAGAGTACTCAGGAAAGGATGAGCAGTCATGGAAGAGGGAGCATCCAGGAGCGGAGATGATCCAGGGAAGGTGAGCACCGAGGAAAGGGAGTGTGGCCAAGGGACAGGTGAGCACCCACTCCTTGTTCATGAGCAGGGTGGTTTGCACAGCACAGACAACAACATCTCCAGCTGGATTTGAGTGCCCAGGGAAGGCTTTGGCCTGCTCTGAGTTATTGCAATGCAGATGGGGATGAACCAGTCAGAAGTTCCACCTCCCAGTGAGCTGAGAGCAGAATCTGTGTGTTTACAGGCAGGAGGGAGCGCTGCCACCCCGAGCTGTCACCCTCTGACAGCACCAGGACGTGGTGCCAGCGGCAGCCGGGGCACTTCCCTCCTGGGGACTCGGATGTGGTGGCTGGTGCAGAGCTCACCGGAGCAGAGACAGGCGGGGATGGGTCCCCAGAGTGATTTATTTGCAGCACAGAAACCAGGAGAAGTGTCTTTGACAAGTCACCGGCTGCTGGCCCTTCTGCTGGAGCTCCTGAGTCCCTCTGTCTCCTCTTCCCTAAATATTAAATGAACACCAGGGATGAGGGAGCGGGGCGTGCTGGTCCAGGCTGCCCCTCCGCCAGTGAGTCAGGAGGATGCCTGTGGCAGTTTAGGTGTTTCAAGGCTGCAATTGCAAGGAATTTGGGGATGCCCAGGAGTTCTGTAGGGAAACATTCACTGGAACAGGCTCCCCAAGGCTGCCAGAGCTCCAGGAGTGTTTGGACAATGCTCTGAGGGACAGGGTAGGATTGTTGGGTTGTCCTGGGCAGGGCCAGGAGTTGGGCTTGGATGAGCCTTGTGAGTCCCTCCCAGCTCACGATATTCCATGAAAAGACTCCCTGGAGCGAGGCAGGTGTGTGCAGGCAGGGGCATCCCACAGGCTTTGCCTCTGGAAGCGATTCCAGGCACCATTCTGCTCTCCACTCCGAGGGGTAGGGATCCCACCGGGCCCAGCTGATTCCGCAGAGATTCTGGCTTCATTCCTGAGCTGCCGGGAGCCGAATCCGGCCCATTGTTTTCAATCTGTCTGCTTTCAAATTGCTCCTAAATAACACAGTTTATCTTTGGCTGATTGAGTCTAAGAATTTTGCAATTACAGACAAACAAGGACATTCAGCATCCCATGTTATTTGCATTTTTAAGGACCAGGGATTTTTTTTTTTTAATTTTTTTTTTTGCCACGGGGATTTTGTCTGATGATGTTTCGGGCTGGGGCAAACCAGCACTTTCAAACCTTGCCCACGTGGAGCTGATCAGTTGTGTGGCTCCTCTCCCTCGATCCCCAAAACCCCTCGAGCGTGTGCTCCCCCAGGCCCATCCTGGGAGTCCTCATGCAGCTGGAGAAGTAAATTTAATCCAAAACAGTGCTTTTTTTGGGCCATTTTCCCCCTCTCCCCAGCTGCAGGGAAGCTGTGGGAAGGCAAGCTGCATCAATGGGGCAACACAGCGACCCTGCAGCAGCTTTGGGGCCGGCAGCGGATGGTGTTACTGGATCACCCCGCAGTGAAACTGGTCCCAGCCTCCCTCTCAGAGGGACCACATGCCCTCAGCGAGGGGTCAGCGGCCACGTTCCTGCTTTTATTCCCTTTTTTCCACAACCTGCCGCCCGGCTGCTCCATTAGGAGGTAGGGCTGCCTCCTCCAGGCCCCTTTTTCTGCTCTAATTACCTCTCCCCTCGGCTCATGCCCCCTCCGCAGACCTCATTGATCACCTTGTCAAAACTTCCCCGCTCGCCGGGTGGGGGAGCGGGGCCGCGGCGGCGAGGAAGAGGAGCGGGAGAGGTGTAATTACTCCCTCCCGACGCTGCCAGGGGTCCCAGAGCTGTATAAATGATTAATTACAGCCCGGGCCGAGCAGCCGCTGCTAATGCACTAAGTGCTCTCCCCTGCAAAATACCTGCTCGGAGCCCGCAGGGAGCGGAGCAACCGCCGAGCAAAGGGGGCACACGAACCTGCGGGATGCCCCAATTTCGGGCTGCCAGGGGCTGGGCGAGGCTCCCGTTCCCACGCAGCTCCCACGGGAAGCACGAGGAGCCCACAGCAGGCACCCGAGCGGTGCCCAGTCGTGCCAGGACTCCTTTTCCCCCCATCCCCAGCCACCCTCTCCCCTGCTTTTAGTCAACCCTTTGAAACGCTGGCTTGGAAAAAACAGGTTGAATCCCTGGATTTTTGCAGCAGGGATGAGAGAGGGCTCGCCCAACTCTTTGGTATCGTCACTCGCAGGGTGGCTGTGCCTGAGCACGTCCCAGTGGCACAGCAGTGGCTCCCACACTCTGAAGGGATGCTCTGGACATCCCGACCCTCCCTGTGCCAGGAAGGGGCTGGTCACAGCCCCACTCTCACCTGGGGTCCTGCCCTGGGCCTGTCAGACCCTCCACCCACAGCATCCCAGTGCCACGAGTTCCCAGCGCCTGCCAGGCCTCTCAGAGCCGTAGCTCATCTTCCATTCTCTTTATTTTCATTTCCTCTCGATTTTATTAGGTTGTTTATGTTGCTAGGTGCAATTAATCCCTGACTGGGAAACAGCGGTGATGGGAGAGCAGCAAGGGACAAGGGGCTCGGTGCCACCTCCTTCTCCTACCACCCTCCCAAGCACCAGGAGCAGTGGAATTTTACCCCCCGTGGCTTCACTCCCTCCTTCAAAGCACCAAACAGGAGCTGCTTCAGCATCTCCAAACCCTCCTGCTAATTCCAGCTCTCGGTAACGAGCCGCTCCTGGAAGTTCACAATCCTGTGGACTCATGTTGTTATGGAAGAAGGACCTAATTAAAAAGGGAAATGAGTATGACATCGTAAAATTGTTCAATTAAGTTTATCTCGTTACAGTTAATATTAGCGGGGAACTTTGGGCTTTTTACATTTTACTCAAAGTTTGGAGCTGGCGGTTAAAGAGCGGCGGCGGCGGCTCCTTGGGAAAGGACGAGGGAAGGGGATGGGGAGGGCAGGGTGTGGAGGGGGGGAATGGCATTTAATTGAACATGCACCCATTAATGTTGGCTAATGTGACCTTTCAGAGCAGCTTGTGCGGCGTGTGGCTCTTACACCGGGCAGGAACAAGGGCTGTGGCACCTCCTGGGGACGGTGGGTCCCTCGTGCCACCCACGTCCCACACCTGGCGGCTGGAGACGGGAGCTGCTGCAGCTCCCACCCCGGCAGCGAGGAAACAGAGCCACTGAGATGCTTTTGATGCAATTAACCACGATTTATTTCATGCTCATCAGCGCTTCCCCGCCGGGGGGATCGGCGGTTCCTCTGGGATGTGCCATCTCCACTGGGAGACCCCGGCAGCAGGAACCTTTCCCCCTCCCCACCCCCCCACCAGCTCTCCATCACCGTCCCCACCCGTGGGATTCAGACGTCTCTCGGCAGCTTCTCACGCCAGGTTTCATCTTCCGGGGGGTGATAAATCCTCATAAATTCCCACCCCGTCGGTAAAGGTGCTTTTGGCATTTAGGTTTTTATGTCCTGCTCTTCCCAAGGAATAAAAGGGAGGTGGGTGTTTTGCCTTCAGCGCCTCAGGTAACGAAAACTGTCCCTCTCCATCTCTGTCTCCCGGAGTTAGTGGAGGGGATGGAGAGGGGAAGCCTCATATGGAAGAGCTGGGGAAGCATTTTTCCAGGGGATAAATAAAAAAATGACCCACTGAGGCGGCATTTGGGCACCTTTTCCTCCTTCTCCCCCTGTGAGCTGCACATCCAAGGAGGGTAAACAGATGTTGTTTTCCTCGTGGAGGCTCTAATTTACGGCTGTACCCACACTCAAAGGGAAAACAGCAGGAGAAGGTCAGGAAGAGGAAGAGGAGGAAGGAATCCTCCAAGGAATCATTTGCATTCACTGCCAGGGAGTGGAGCAGCCACATGAGATTGGGGTAAAACCCCACTGTGGTAGCAGGCTGCTCCTGGGGGTCTGACTAAGCCCTGGCACAGTGTCCAGCCCCAAATCCTGCCCATCACCCATGGAAAAGCCAGTGGGGGACAGGGGGAGTCGCAGGATGAGCATGGCTGGCTCCACCCCACCCCCACAGGGACACGGGGATTTCGGGGCGTGTTTGATCCATCGCCTGTGGAAGAGATTCCTTTGATGCAGGAGAGGCTCCAAAGCACGTTAATGCATAAAATAGCATTAACGAGGGAAGAGAATGATCCCCTCTGTGTGTGCTGCTCTGCAGGGCTCCCCAAAATCCCCTCCCCAGCCCCGGCGGCTCCGGCATCAGGAGACCCCCCCTTGTCCCTGGTGTCCTGGTGCACACCCACAGCCAGAGGGATCCCAAAGGATGGGGTATCCTGCATCCCGTGCCCTTGGCCTGACACAGGGGACAGGAGGGACACCGAGGTGCTGACCACAAAGCCCCTCACCAACCAGAGACCACCCTGAGACCCCCCCGTGCCCCCTCCCCGACCGCGGTGAGGGCTGAAGGGGCGGCCACCTCCTCCTTTCATCTTTCCCTCCGCTGAACTTTCATTCCTTATAATCAGGCCTGATATTAATGATGCATAAAATTACTCCTGATTAAAAGAACCTTTTCCAGCGGCGGCAGCGGGCGGGGGGGAGATCACGAGGGTGAGGAGTGGGGTGAGCCCCCCCCGGGCACCCACGGGGGGAGCAGAGGCTGCTCGCTTCTGCCGGGGGTTATTTAGGGACTGATGGCTCCAGTCGCTGAATCCTCACATCTTCCTTCCTTCCTTAATTAAGGGATCAGTGAGAGCATCCCAAAGCCCGGGGACATCAGGGATCACACACCACACGGCCCCATTCTGCCCCGAGCCCGGAGCTGATTGCGTCCCCTCTGCCCCCCATCTCCGAGGGGACAGGAGGGTATCACCACCCATCCCTTTAGGGAAACCGTCCTTTTGACAAAAACCGGGGCTTTTGGTGTGTTTTGCAAAGTTTTAAGTAAGTAAATGGTGCAGCTAATGAATGTGAAATGGCAGCAAAAGGGAAAACACGTCGGATCAAAGCCCCTGTGATCTGGATGTCAGCACAGAGCAGTAATTGCTGCTACAATAACAGTGCAGGGGCTGACAGCGCCAGGAAAACAAGCCTGGTGCTTCCACGGGGGAACTGGTGGGATGCAGAGCATCGGTGGTGGGTCACACCCCAGCCTCTGCCCCCCAAAACCCACTGTGAGCCCCGAGCTGGCAGCAGAAGAGCCACCCTGGCACCCGGGGACAGCCAAAGCACCCACACCCTGAGCAGGAAAAAGGGCTCAGAGACAGGGTGGGTGATGCTGGACCCTGGCACAGGTGATGCTGAACCCCGGCACAGGTGATGCTGGACCCTGGCACAGGTGATGCTGGACCCTGGCACAGGTGATGCTGGACTCTGGCACAGGTGATGCTGGACCCTGGCACAGGTGATTCCAGACTCAGGGCAATGCCCTTGGAGCAGGGGGAGGCTGAGGAGTGATCGGGCACTCTGAGGATCTTGGCTTTGCTCTTCATCCCACCACCAGCATCCCCTCTCTGAGTGTGTCTGCCCTCAGCAGAGGTACCAGTAAGATGCTTGCAGGGATGATGGGAATAAAAACGCTTCCACAGGGGCTCTCTGGGTTCCCACAAGGAGGAAAGGGACTTTTCCATCCCTTCCTCTCCCAGCCCTGCGTGGGGAGCACATGGTTGGAACACGGCTTTGCAAAACAGCCCGGGGGCGAGGAGAGAGGGAAGCAAGGATTGGGGGATGCCAGCATGCAGGGATGCGGGAATGCGGGGATGTGAGGATGCAGGGAAGCGAGGGAAGGACGGCACCGCGCGGGGAAAGCAGCAGCAAACCCTTGGTGCTCCTAAATTACTGCCGGATTCTTTGTGCTGCTTTTAAGCAGCTCTTGCCGCTGCCCTCGGGCCCCGGCGGATGGAGGGAGATTATCTCTGCCCGAGCCCAGCGAGGCGAGGGGATTAGTGACTCCAGGGAGGGAAAGTGTGGCTCCACACTCCCGGGAAAGGGCACGGATGGAGGGATGAGATTCTGGCAGAGGTGATGCCTGGTGGCTGCCAGGCACACCCACCCCCAGGCCCCAGAGTCCCCTGGGCACGTCGTGGGTCACCAGGGAGAGCAGATCCCTGGGAAAAGGGGGCTCTTTGCCAACAGGTCCCACGCTCCTGCAATGCCACAAGGACACAGAAGCACCGGGGCTGTTCCCCCGAGGCCTTCTCAGTGTCCTCTGCATCCCGCCAGGTCCCTCTCCAGCCTCCCCTCCAGGAGGATGTTTCCTATTCCCGTTTCTCTCCGATGTCACCGAGGTTTTCAGAGGGCAGACACCGAACACCTCGGTGCTCAGATTGTCCACCAAATCCCTTTGGATGCTCCCACGGGCCTTCCAGCCCTGCCCTGTCTCCCACTCCCGCTCTAAACCCGTGGAGGTGCTGCCAAGGAAGCATCCAGCTTTCCAGCTGCATTCCCTTCCTATTTACAGCCCCTTTTGGAACAGGACATGGATCCTGTCCCTCCACCGTGCTGCTGGTGGATGATGCCCAGGGCAGCACACGTGCCAGGAATGTGGCAATGCCCTGGCCACTCAGGATGGTGCAATCCACGGATCCACCCTCAGACCAACCCCAAATCCCCTCTTTCCTCTACCAAAACCCATCACCTGCACACACACACAAAAAAAACAACCTCCCTGGGCTGCCAGGGCTGGGAAGAGGGATGGATGGAGCTCAGGAGCATCCATATGGCTTAACAACACGTGTGTCCCCCCAACCCCTCCTCTCTCAAGGGCTTCTCTGCCTGTCGAAGGACTTAGTCTAATCCAGGGAGAAAAATGAAAGCCCCGGCCCCGCAGGACGGAATGTGCTGTCTGGGGTAGAACTAATAGTTATTATCTACATTAAGCACCACGGCTGTCAGGGAGGAATTAATTTCCAAGCAGTAAGAGATGAAAGTTCCCCATTTTTCAGGGAAATCTGCACCGCGCGAGGTGGCTCGAGAAAAAAAAGAAAAAAAAAAAACCCAACTTAAACGTGATTAAAAATGATCCCCATTTTATTAAAAATAATTCTAATTTATCTCTCCCCTCCGGCTTCCTGTTTCGCTGGCATAAATCCCGGTTACGGGAGGAGAGGAGACCGCTGGAATTCCCTCACGGCTGGGCTCGTGCCGGGGCGCCCGGAGCTGGGATATCCCAAACGCGGCTCCGGATTTTGGGCACGGAGAGCGCGGCACGCCACAATCCGGAGATCCGGGTGCCCCGTGCCAAGCCCTGCTGCCCCCTTTCCAGCACCAAAAATCAAAAGCCAACCCCGCTCCCACCCCTCCTGGACCCCCTCCTCCACAGTGGTGAAATTCGAGGAAAAACAGGGGGGAAATATTGGGAATATTCCGATCTGGGAGCCAACACGGGGTCCCAGCGTGCCGGGGGCTGCTGGGAGAGCCGGGCACCGGCTCAGCTGTGTGGTCAGTCCATTTGTCTCGCTGCAAAACGAGGATCCTGCTTTGCTATCTCGCCAAGATGTTGCAAAAAAATCAATTAGTTGCTAATGATATTACAGGGTTTCGGAGATATAAGGCTTTACAGGGGCTGTAAGTGGTGGTGAGACACGGTAATTCCGATTCCAGCAGTGAAATATGGGAGATTGCTCCCGTTTTATGAGCGGCCAATGTTACTCATCTCATTAAGTTTATTAATAAGCTGATCCCCCCTCCCACCCTCCCCGACCTGGCACGGTCTGTGATGGACACACAGGGGAGCAACCAGGGTTTATTTTAACAGGCTCCCCCCCCAAGATATTCACTTTTCCCCTCGAAAATCGGGGGGTTTAGTAATCTGCCAGATCAAAAAAAAAACAAAAACACAAAAACTGCTCCAAAATGGAAATTTTTTTTTTTTTGCTTTCCAAAAATATATCTAATGGGAAAAAAAGTGAGGGCTTGGAAGCGACCGTTTGGCTTTGAGCTTTCAGGGCTGGATTTTATTCTCCTTTCATTGCTATGCCAGCAGCAAGTCTCCGTCCTGCCGGTGCCCTTCTAATAATATTCTATTGTAAGAGTTAAAACATTTTCCTTTCTGTTTAAAGCCTGCAAGGAATGCTTCTGCTGCATATTCAGAGATATCAGCTCTCCCATTTGGGCTGTGATATAACCAATTTAAAAGAAAAAAAAAAAAAGAAAAAAGAAAAAAATCCGCAAAAAAAACAACATAAACCCTCACTTTTTAAAATAACTCCTGGAAAATCAAACCTCTGATCAGCCTGGTGTCCCCAGGATCTCTCACATCTCCCATCTCGGATTTAGCACAGGTTTACAACCCCCCCCCAGCAAACATCCCCCTGTTTGATGGGTACGGAATGCAGTGTGGGTTTGATTCCTTGGGAGTGCTTCCCAAAGCTGCAGCAGATCCCTGAAAACCACGGAGTTGCTCCCAGAATGAAGGAGGAGCCCTTCCCAGCGCCTCAGTTTCCCCGGCTGTGCTGTCAGGGAACATGGCTGGGATACGGAGGGGTCCCGACCTCAGAACGGGGCAAAGACGCCGGGAAATTGGGCCAGCCCAGGCTCCCCCTCCTCCTCCTCCTGCCCCTGTTTTAAAAATTAATGCACAAAAATAACCCTCCTTTCATTCTCCCGGATTTATGTCTCCTTCTCCAGGCACAGAAAGCCCGGGGATTGTCACTGCAGCGGGTGCCACCAGCAGCTCCTGTCACACCCCGGGGCGGCCTCCCCTCCCCAGCCCTGCCCCGGGAGCATCCGCCTGATCCCACCTCTCCCACCCGCAGCCGCCCCAAAAGCAGCCCCAGCTCCCTGTTTTTTTACCCAGGGAGAACATTCCCAAGGGTGGAGGGGAAGAGCAGCAGCCCCACACGGGTCAATGCGACGCGGGTCTGGAGACGCCCACGGGAAAGGTCGTTTGTGCGCCGGCCCTCAGCGTTTATTGACCCGGCTCTGAAACAGCAAAATAATTTAATAGCTTAATAAATCGGATCGATGCAGGCAGGCAGGCAGGGAGGGAGTGCTGGTGAGGAGCTGGAGCTGCCCGTGTCACCCCTAAGAGTGCTGGCACTGGGGGCACCTCAGGGGGCTGGGGAGTCAGGATGGGGAAGCCAGGGTGGGAAGGATGGGCTGGGGAGGGGAGGGATTTATCCCAGGCCCTGCAGGTCTTTGCAGCCAGCAAAGCATCCCAGAAACTCCTGGCACGGTGGGAAAGGCAGTGGGACCCCTCCTGCAGAGCTGCCTTCAGCCCTGGGGTCTCCAGCACAGGAAGGACTTGGAGCTGCTGGAGTGAGGGCAGAGGAGGCACCGAGATGATCAGGGGGATGGAGCAGCAGCTCTGCTGGGAGGAAAGGCTGGGAGAACCGGGATTGTTCAGCCTGGAGAGGAGAAGCTTTGGGGTGACCTGATTGTGGCCTTCCAGGAGCGACAGGAAAGATGGAGAGAGACTGTTTACAAGGGCCTGGAGGGACAGGACGAGGAGGAATAGCTTCCCACTGACACAGAGCAGGGTTAGATGGATATTGGGAAGGAATTCCTCCCCGGGAGGGTGGGCAGGCCCTGGCACAGGTCGCCCAGACAAGCTGTGGCTGCCCCATCCCTGGGAGTGTCCAAGGCCAGGTTGGAGCCACCTGCTCTAGTGGAAGGTGTCCCTGCCCACGGCAGAGGGGGGTGGAATGAGGAGACCTTTAAGTCCCTCCCATCCCGAATCATTCCACGATTCTCTGATCCTGTGACGTGGCACCCCCACGGGCACAGCTCCGCCGGCACATCCGCGTCGCTCCTGCGCTCCCGCACGCACGTGCCCCTGCTCAGCCCCCTCCTAATTGTTTCTCTTCATCTCTTTATGGCTGTTAATTGCTCCCTCCTCCGTTTTACCGCGTTACTCCAAGTGCTGCTCTTAATTCCCCTCTCCTGCTGCAGGTGCCGGCTCTATTATTAACTTTTAATATGGAGCGTTAGGGATCCGTGAGTTTGTTTTCCTGGTTGCTGATGGGTCTCTAATTGGCGAGTGGCTGCCAGGGTGGCGGGGCCGTTCTGCAGGAATCCAATGCAAACACAGGATTTCACGTTCCTCTGCTCCCTCACCCGCTGCCAAGTGTTTTAAATAAATAAACACGATTGCGTCAATATTCTCCCGGCGTGAGGCTCGCAGGTGCAGGCGGCTCCTCCACAGCCCAAACCACGGTGGGATGGGCACAAAGTCAGCCCTGCAGAAGCCGGGGAAGGGGTTTTGTCGGGAGCATCCTGCCCCCCCGGCACACGTCAGCCCTGGGAAACAACGGCTTAATAACACTTTGCATTAATGTCCCGCAATGCAGACACTAATCAAGAGGCAGCATCTCCCATCTCCCACCTCCTGCCGTGATTTAACCCTCCAGTGGCCCGCGTGCAGCTGTGTCCAGCCTCCCCCCACGAGGGGTGGGGATCTCTCCCTGGGCACTCAGAGCTCTGAGCCAACCCCAATCCCAGCTCCCAGCTCCAAGTCCCGGTGCCTGAGGGTTGGTGCCAACCCCCTGGGCTCCACAGCCATCAGTCTGGGGCTGTCGAGGCCCAGCAGGGCCCCCAGGACCCCCCGGCCCCCACGCCAGGCACATCCTTCCCGCAGGGATGCCCAGGGCTGGGAGATTGACAGCTGTCACTCAGCCTGTCTCTGTCTGCATCTCCCCAGCAGATGAATATTCATGGATGCTTTCCAAGGTACCGCAGGACCCTTCTGCGGGTCCTTTCCATCAGCTATTCATGAAACACCAGGCAAAATGCTAATGCCAACAGGTTTGGCCCGGGAATCAGCTCCTCCAGCACTGGCACCGGCAACCCTCACCCCCCTGTGCCGTGGCAGGTGCAGACAGTGCCGGGAGAGGCGTGAAAACAGGGATATCTCCCTTCATCCTCCCTCATCCGAGGGGTGCTGGGGGCACCCAGGGGCCGGCAGGAGGGAGTCACGGACAGCGGGGTCTCACCTCGTGGTGTGACCTTGGGCAGTCACCGCCACCACCCTGCACGTCCACAGTCCCCAGTCCGCCCGGCACGTCCCTGAAACATCCCAGGGCACGAGCTGGCCGTGCCACCGGAATGTGCCACACTCAGGGTGGGGGAAACCGAGGCCTGAAGCAGGGCAGGGCCAGCCTGACCCCTCGGCAGTGCAGGGGACAGGCAGGGGACAGGGACACCGCCGGCTCTGCCTGTCTGGCCCCGACACCTCTCAGTCACGGCGCGCCGTCTCAAGCACAGCTCGCGGCCCCGCGATGCCATTACCGAGAGTGGCTGAGCTAATTAAATCCCTGTTAATGATACAATCATTACCGAGGGCTGTAAGAGCCGACTCCCGGTGCCCCGGCCCCGCGACTCGGCATCGTGCCATATTCCTGCACCCACATTCCTGCTCTGGCGCTTCCCGCAGCATCCCTGGGCTGGGCGGGACAGGTCCCACGGGTGCTGGTGTGCACGGGACACCCGTGGGCTGTGGGTGCCCTGTGAGCACATCTGCCACCGGCCCGGGCTCCAGCAGAGCCCCTAGAACCACCATCCCGGCCCCACCGGAGCCCCTGGGGATCAGTGGGTGCTCACACACCCCCCAGGACCTCAGCAAATAGGGGAGACTTGCACTGGGGATCCGAAAACGCTGCTCCACCTCTGGGGTTTTGGGGAACCCAGGTATTCGGGAACACATCAGGGAAACTGAGGCACGGGGACACAAGCGGTCAGGACTCACCCCCTGCCTCACTGACATCCATGGGCAGCTCCTGCCTGCCCCAGCCTGAGCCCCCCAAGGCTTCATCCCTCACCCAGCACCCCAGGCTGGGGCTTTATCCCTATCCCAGCCTGAAGCCCTTGCATGGGTGGTTTCCATCCCCACTGGAATGCCCCAAGGGGACCAACAACCTACGGGGAGCTCCTGTCCTTGGTGACAAAGCAGCATCGCTGCCGGCCCAAGGACCCGCATCCCAGCCACCCCCCGGAGAAGGGAGCCGAGCCTGGGGAGCACGGAGGGGTTTGATGGAGAGGCTGGAGGAAGAGGAGGAGCAGGAGGAGGAGGAGAGGGCAGCCTGGCTCTTTCCCACGCTCACTCCTCCCCGCCGGCAGCGCTCGCACATCCCAGCTCACCTTCCTGGCATGTTTGATCCTGGCGAAGCCTTGGACCGATGCAGCTCCCTCCTCCCACCTCCCCTCCCGGCTTTTCTTAGTTTAAACACAGGGACGCATGAAAAATAAATGTTGCTCAGGAAAGACAGCGGCAGAGGGCTGGGAAGCAATTAGCATCCAAAGAGGCATAATTAGTGCTCAGAATGCAAGCGGCAGAGAAGAAATAAAGTAGCATTCGGATGCAATCAGGGTCGTGCCTGAATTACAAGCCGTTAACTGAATTGCTAATTAAGCACAGTGTGTGAATCACGTCTTATTAAGGGCTCAGCGAAGGCTCTGCCAACCGGGACGGGGACCATGGTGGGACAGAGGGATCGTGGTGGGATTGAGGGGTCATGCTACGTCCCTGGTGGCATGGTATCACCCTTGATGACATGATGCCATCCTTGGTGACACCCTGTGATCCTCGATGACATGCTGCCATCCTGGGTGCTGCTGTTCACCCAAGGGGGCAGATGCCACGTGCAGGTTTTGGGGACAGTCCCCACTGGGATGGCAGCAGCTGAGACTGTGCCCGTGGCAGGGCCGTGGCACGCAGGGCAAGGGCTGCCTGCCTGGCAGTTCATTAGTTGTAATTAGCAGGACTCGCCTCATTTTAGCAGTCTGGGCAAATATTTGCTCAGGGAGCTCTGGCTCTGCAGCTCCCTGTGGACCCAGCTGGCTCCTGTGGGGACAGAGCTGGATGAGCCAGAGTGGCAAAGGGCAGGAGCCACATCTGTCCCTCGGTGTCCCCCTGGGTGCCCCGTGGCCCTGCAGGATGCCCTGGATGTCACCTTCACATCCCCCCTTAGTGCGTGTGGGAAGGCAGGTCCCAAGTGGGACCCCTTCCCTTTGGGGATCCCCCTAAAACACCTCCACACCCCGGGCCCCACACATCTGTAACCCACATCCCTGCATCCCCCACGCCCTGCACCCTCACCACCCCCCGAACCTCCCCAATTTTCAGCCCAGCAGCTGCTCAGCCCCGGCAGCACCACATGGAGCGGGGAGTGCACCGAGAGCCCAACCCGCGAGGGGGGGAGAGGATTAATTATTCCTATTTTATCAAATTCAGACACGTCTCTTGGAAGGTCTAACAAGCTCCAGCTATGCCCAGGGGGGCAGCTACCCTTGCTGCCTTCTCCTTTGCTTTCCAAGCCTCTTTTTTTTTTGTTCCCCCCAGGATTGTTTTTATCTTCACCTTCTCCTCCCCTTTCAGCTTTCGCCAGCGTTCCCCACATCTCCACGCGCTCCCGCATCCTTGCCGGGTGTCCCGAAATCCCTCCGTGGCGGGTGCCCCACGGCCCTGCCCGCTCCACGTGGGCTCCCCATGGGCCGGGATCCCCCAGAATTTCCCTGGAAAGTGAGGAGCAGCCCCGCAAGCCCCGGGTCTCCAGGCTGGCGGGCTCCTCGCCGGCACAGGGATGAAAGGCAGCGGCTGCGCTTGAAGCCCGGCGGTGGGAAAGGTCCTGGGAGCACCGCGGCGATCAAAGGGAGCCTCATCTATTTTAATGAGCCAGCGCCGAGCGCTGCGGCGGCGGGCTGGGAGTGAGGAAGGGGCTCTCCGGAGATCAAAGCCCTGCGTGAGCACCGGAGGAGCTGGGGGGCTTGGAGGGAGGAGAGGGAGAGGAAGGAGAGGAGGAAGGGAGCAAGCGCTGGGGAAAAAAAAGATGGAGAGGTGGGAGATGTGGCTCTGAGACCTCTGTTTGGAGCTTCCTGGGCAGGGCAGAGCATCAGGGGGATGATGCAGCCACAGGGAAGCAAAGAGAAGCCTCAGCCCCCCTGCCCTCGGCCGGCACAGCAGCCAAGAAGTGTCCCTGTCACCGCATGTGGCCCCACCGCCCCGTCCTGCCACGAATCCAGGCAGCCAAGCAGAGGTGGAGGGGGACAGAGGGCTCAGGCTGGGCAGCAAGGGCAGCTGGCAGGGATGTGGGCAGATGGCCCTGCTTGCCACGCTGGCAGGAGGCAAAGAGCCACTGGGATGCTCCCAGGAAGGCACAACCAAAGGAAAGGCCCCTCCCGCCCATCAGCGCATCCCCCGAGATCCTGCCAGTCCCAAGATCAAATCCTGGCTCCTGTGGGACACCAAGGCCAGGAGCACGGCCTCGGGTCCAGTCCCCAGGCTGGGGTCTCACCACCAGCAGGAAGAAATACAGCAGGAACAAGAGCAAACGTGCAGCTGGAGCTCCTGGGGAGAATCCAGGGGCAAATGAAGATGTGCAGCACCAGAGCGCTCATCCCTCGCCAGCTCCTCCACGGACCCGTCGGAGATGAAAGCCCTTTTTCTTTTATGAAGGATTTATCAAGTTTAGTTTAAAACCCACCAAGGAAGAGTCCCTATTTGGATAAGCCTCTGGCTTGTGCTGGATTAATGTCCCAGGCTGGGAACTCGTGGATGCTTGGGAACATAATAATAAGGAACGGCAAACAGAGCAATAAGGCATGGAACAGCTTGGAGAAGGGGTCTCCAGGGAGCCTTCTCCTCTCCAGGTGAACACCCCCAGCTCTCCCAGCCTGTCTCCAGAGCAGAGGCCTTGGAGCATCTCCGTGGCCTTCTGTGGACTCACTCCAGCAGCTCCACGTCCTCCTCATGCTGGGGGGTCCCAGCACTGCAGGTGGGGTCTCACCTGAGCAGCCTCTGAACGGAGCAGTGACACATCCCCACACGTGAGGACACCAGCGATGCCCCACATGCCTCTGTCTCCTCCCAAAAGCAGCAGGAAGCTGCTCTCACCCAGGGGGGAACCAGCAGGACCCTCAATTTCCAGGGCTGTGCCCATCACCCCGTGTGGTGCCTCCTCCTCCTCGCTGACGGCTCAATTATCAGCATTCAGCTCCCGCTGCCCGCGGATCCTGTAATCAAGGGCTGCGTGTGTATCCTGGAAAAATTAATCATAATTGCTGAAAGCAAGACACATCGCACTTGTAACTTCGGGCTGTTAATTAGGATTGTGTAATTGGATACAGCACTCCCTGTAAATCCAATTACCTGGGATTAGAGCGGCGGCAGGGCAGCGGTGCCGGGGCACCACGAGTGGGTGCAGCCAAGGTGGCCATGCCAGGGTCCTTCCTGCTCCTAAAACTTTATCCCAGCCTTTTTCTCCCACTGTGACAGGGGAAGCTGGGAAGGTTTCTGGCTCCTTATCACAGCCGTGCATCCCCAAATTTCCCCCCAAATCCTTCTCCCCGTCCCAAAAGCCCCAGCAAGGACGGCAGCACAACCCCACACCCGCTCGCCCAGATCCATAAAGATTAAATCATATAAAAAAAGGGAAAAGATTTAACTACACCGAACAATCATCCCTTTTAATATCCACAGATAAAAACTGTAATTGTTTCCAAGGAGAACGAGGTAATTCCAGCTCGGTTTTATGGAGTTTTTGGGCTATAAAGTCCCCGTGTGAAATCTCCCGGAGGCTGGCGCAAAGGCCGGGCTCGCAGGGGGTTATTTGGATTATTTTATTTAAAAGGCAGCTGGAAAATATGGAACAATTACCCTTTAATTCAAGGTGTCCCCGGGGCTTTCTCGGCTCCCAGCTCTCAGAATACCTGAGGATCGTGTGCAGCTCAGAGAAAGCAGGGGCAGGGCACGCAGGGCCGCCTGCCACCGGTACAGGTGTGTGTGCACAGCCCCTGTGCGCCTGTACACGTGTGCACACAGGTCCTACATGCCTGTGCACGTGTGTACCCGTGCACCACATGCCCCTACACGTGCGTGCCCATCCCTGCAGCCAGGCTGTGATTAACGAGCAGGCGCTTCCCAGGGGGTGATGGATTTGAATCCCTGGGAAGACAAAACTCACTGCTCGCCCGCCACCCCGAGCCCTACGAGGTTTCCCGACAACATCTCCCCTGTCGGGCTGGAAGTGTCAGCCCTAATCCTGACTGACAGCAGCTGTTTAACACCCACACTCGAGGCAGGAGCCTCCATTCATCTGCTGGGAAGAGGCTCCGTCCTCCCGCAGCCCCAGCCCTGCCTCTTCCCGCTCCCCGTCACACCAGAATGACTCTTGGAGCTCTTTCATCCTTCTCCCAGCCCAGACAGAGTCCCCCACGTGACAGGGGTGGTGACAGCCACCCACACCCCACAGCACAGTGTGTTTTCTTTCCCGGGAAGGACAGGACCTTCCCAGCTGCTCTCCAGGGGAACGGCTTCCCCGCTCAGCTCTCGTATCTGATGTCCATGGCCTTGTCCTTGCGCTTCCCCGTGTGTCCCTGGAGGATAACAGACCATCAAACAGGAGGAAAACGCTGTGCCAGGTCCTTTCCCGGCTGGCACAGGCAGGCATGGAGTGCCAGGAGCACGGCAGAGGGGCTGGGCTGGCTGGGAAAACCCCAAACCCCTTCCTGGCCATCCCATCCCTGTCCCTGCTGCCAGAGCTGGGAATGCTGCTGCCTGCAGGAGTGGGAAGGAGCAAAAATCGGGGAAAGAAAGGGGGAGGGCAGGAAGGGAGCATGTTGGGGGTGCTGGTGGCACCCCCACTGCCACCTGCCAGCCAGAGCCTCCTTGCCAGGAGGGTCCCTGGAGATGGAACAGCCTCATCCTTGTGGCATCCGGCTGCACATTCCACCCTGGCACCTGGGCACGTGGACAGGCCCCTGCACACAGGGGCACACACGTGGCATCCCATCCTGCTCTCCCTGGGCAGGAGGGGACGGATCAGACCCCCCTACCCCGGGGTGGGGAGCAGAGGGAAGCTCAACCCCCCCACCCTCCCCCAGATGCACTCCCCGAGCTCAATTATTCACCTGCCACCAACGCCCCGGGGGGGGGCACCACGTGGGAAATACAAAGCCCGGCACGTCTGGGGGTGCCCACCCCGTGTCCCACGGCTGGCACGGCACCCACACCCCTCTGCGCTGCGGGGGAACGGCTCTGCCCCCTCCCCGGGCGGGCGCGGGCTGCGCCGAGCGGTGGGCACCGCCGTGCCAAGCCTGCTGCTGCCCTCTGCCGCAGTGAGGCTGCTGCCAGGGAAATCCTCCTCCCGGGGAAATCCTCTTCCCAGGAAAACCCTCCTCCCAGGATGGAGCTGCCTGCACAGAGCAGCTCTGCTGGCAGCCCACGGCCCCCATCAGCACCCTGCTCTGTGAGAGCCCGGGGCTGGCTCTGCAGCTCAGGACAGAGGTGCTCTGGATCCAGGACAAGGATGCTCTGGATCCAGGGCAAGGATGCTCTGGATCCAGGACAAGGATGCTCTGCAGCCCAGGACAATGAAGACAATGATGCTCCACACCCCAAAGCAGGGACGCTTTGGACTCCAGGACAACATGCTCTGAACCCTAGGACAGGGATGTTCCACACCCTGGGACAGGGATGTTCCACACCCTGGGACAAGGATGCTCCACGTCCCAAGGCAGGGATACTCTTCACCCCAGGATGGGAATGTTCTGCCCTCCAAGATGACGATACTGTGCACCCCAGGACAGGGACGCTCTGCGGGAGGCCTCAGGCTGCATTCAAACACCAGCCATGGGGATGGGCAGGAATGCTGGGTGTGCTGGGGGTCTCCCCCTCCCAGGACACGCAGGAGAGCTGGTGTGGAGCACAGGGAGCAACAGCAAAGGATCCTGGGTGAGCCTGGACGTGGAGAGCCACCAGCAAGGAGCCAAAACAGCGTGGGGATGGAAAACTCCCTCAGCTGAGACCCACTGGGATGGGGATGAGCATCCCCAGGGTCAGGGCTGTCTGCATAGCCATGCAGTGGGAAGGGACAGTGGTACCCATGCCAGGGACAGGCATCCAGCCCCATCCATGTGCAGGGAGCAGAGCTCAGCACCCCCAGCCACTCATCCCACATCCCCTCCGCTCCCAACCCCACGCCGGGACCCGCCGCGCCTTCGCAGAGCAGGCAGCCCTATTAACATAATTAATTATACCAAAGGCTTGTGGGTTATCTAATTATAAACGAGCCTAGATTTGATTTTCCTTTTAATTAATTTGTATTATTTACACGCAGCAGCAGCTGGCCGGGCACAGTCAGGGTAAATGTCTCCTCACTGCTCGGCAGAGAGCAGATCCCAAAGGAAAGGGGTGGCGGGGGGTGACACCCCTGTGACAGCACCCTGCAGCCCAGGGAGACAAGGTGGGGTCCCACCAGGCGTGGGAAGGGGGGCACAGAGCTGCTTTGGGGGTCAGTTAAAGCCGGTGACTCGTCCTGCAGCGGGATGTGGAGCTGCCACCCAGGGACGGCTCCCACCTCAAAGTGCCACCAACCCGCAGGGATGTGACGTGCCCCGGGGTCCCCAAGGGGAGGTGTGGGTGCTGTGGGGCCCCCAAAGGGTCCCGGCTGCCAGACCTCACTAGAGGGCAGCAGAATGCTGCCGTTCCCTGGGCTGGTGGCACGGGACCACCAGACCCGAGTGCTGGTGGCCACGTCCCCCTTGGGGACCCCCGGGACGTGGAGGCAGCTCTCCACAGCACTCCTGCAACTGCAGACCTCTGGCCTGGCCTCTCCAGCAGCCATGGGAGATGTTTGGGAGCTCACGGGAAGCACCCAAACCCAGCACCTTGGCTTGGGGGGGTGACTCTGAAGGTGTCCCAGCAGCTGGAAAGTACTGCTGGGAAAACAGGGGCTGGGCACCCCGGGGACCAGCCCCCAGCTGTGATGGGGACCTGCCAGACCCTCCCTCAGGCTGCAAGTTCCCCTCCAAATCCCTGTTCCATGCTCAAAAAGCGGGACGTGCAGCCGAACAAAGGCCTGTGCCCTGCTCCCCTCGGCTCCTGGGAAAGCTCAGCCGTGCCAGGGGGTTCGGGGTGCCAGCCATGGGGTGACCCCTGCAGCTCCCAAAGAGGGGAGAGGTGAAGGAGCCCAGGATGGACATGCCAAGGGAAGCAGCCAAGCAGTGGGAGAAGGGCCAGGAAGGTGCTTTGTGCTCAGTGACAAGAGTTAAAACCTTCAGGGCTGTGTCACGTTGCACCAGTCAGCAAATCCACCTCGAATCCGGTGTCTCTGCACTAAACCCAGCAGCGAAAAAAACCCCATCCATTTGAAGCCCAAAAATTCACCCTGAGCCCGTGCCAGGTGTAATTAAAATTTAAACCCCTTCCTCCCAGCATCCTGCTGTTTTCAAATGGGTACAGAAGATGCTTTTGCAGCAAGGCTGGGCTCACCTGGTTAATGCAGAGGATTTTCCTGCCCTCCTGGGGGAACAAGTCAATAGTGATTTTTTTTAGCTGCTGCAAAAAGCTGAGAGACCAGAAAACATCCTGCCCCTTTCCATCAGTAACTGGGCATCACCTGGGATGAGCTCCAAGCCCTCCATGTAACTCCTGAGATTGTGCAAAGGTTCCCTCTGAGCAAACACCCAACCCCAGGGCTGAGCCTTCATCCCCCAGGAGCCTGGAAAAGGAAGGAATGGCCAAGGAGCCAGCCTGGATAATATTGTTTTCCCTGGGGAGTCACAAACCAGCACTGATTGTACAAATCCCTCTGAATGAGGTGCTGGAGCTAATTCTGTGTTGCTGCAGCTGTGACTCCAGGCTGGCCACAGCCAAAAATAAGGCACCACTGCTGGGGGTGGGAAGGGGGCAGGATCTGTGGCAGGACCTGTGCCTGCTTGGAAACACCAAAAATAACGTCCAAGCCCTTTCCAGTCACTCGGGAGACATCCCTTTCCTCTCCCCAGCTGATGCTAAAAGCCCTCCATTGCCCCAAACAGAATCACTCCAGCCCCTTCCCTGCATCCACGGGGTAAAGCCTGCTCTGAAACCCTTTTAAAACCAGCTTTCAGAGCCAAAGGAGTAAAAATACACAAGATTATCATTATTATTTATTTGATAACCTTCAGCTTTACTCAAGGCCTATGTTTGCAACACGATACCAAGACTGTTATTGCTATTAATCTCTATTATTTACTTCTAACCTTTAAGAAGTGGCCTTCCCGCAGGCTGGGGCACATGTTTTGCATTTCCCAGAGCAGAAACAAACACTGGCAAGTGAAATGCTCTTAACAAGCTGCCAGGAGACCTTTTCCAGCCCCTCCAAGACAAGGGAAAAACCTCACACGTCGGAAAACCTCCTCTGAGCTGCTTGGGCTGAACCCCATCGCCCTGTGCAGGGCTTCGGTCCGTATTCCCCCACTGCACATCCCAGCTGGAATTCCCACTGAGGGACCCCACTGGCAGCTCCCAGGGAGAGGGGGTGTGGCACAGACAGAGCAGTTTTGCCTCATCCTCCAAGGACAGGCAGCTGGAGGCTCCAGGTGAGTTTAAGGTACACGTGGAGGGAGCTGATTTCCCAGAGGGAACGCGGCGAGCGGGTTTGTTGTGTTTCAGAACAGCTTGTTCCCAAGCTGCTCCCTACGGCAGCACGGCAACCACGTCCCAAACAAGGGGTTCACTGCCTGTATGCCCAAGAAAGAGGCATCAGGAGTGAGGCTGTGCCTGGTAACTGCATCCAGCTCACGGGAACAGCAGCACGTTCCCCACGATTCTCACCCACGAGCCACGTCACCTTCTCCTCATCACTCCCCACCCGGCAGAGCTTGTGGCCTTAATTCAACTTTTTTCAGAGAGAAAACACGGATGGACAGACCCCAAAGCTTCCTCAGAGATGCCTTCTCTTCCTCTGTGTGCTTACCACCTTACAGGAGACCAGCCCCGACAGCCTCAGCCCCCTTCCCAGTACCAGGAGGGATGCAGGAGCACCCTCCGAGCGGGAGCACAGTGTCAGGGTGCTCCCAGAGTCGCATGTTTGAGCCTCTGCACCCAATTAAAAATTCTTCCTTGCCTCCCCCAAGCCTCTCTCCTGTTTGTATTGATGAGAATAACAGAGGAAAAGCATGTTCTGCCTGAAATCAGCCTCAAAACACGAGGTGCAGACAACCCCCTCAACACCTCAATGCTGCCACCGCTGCCTCATTAGAGACACAAAACGACCTCGTGGTGCACAAGGTGGTTATTTCCTTGCTGAAAACACTGGAGGATTCAGCCCATCACCTGGCAAACCACACTGTGTGTGTCACTACTGTCATTCCTGCTTCCTTAACAACCCCATTCCTCCACCTCAGCCCCAGCAGAAGGTGCCTAACGAAGGGGCACTCCCAGGGCAGCATAGCCACAATTCCTGAGCACCCCTGCACGTGACAGCAGAGCCGTGTCCCCCACACCACGATCCACTGCTGGGTACATGAGCCGTGCCATTTGGGAGCACCGTTTACCCCAATTACACCTGAAAACCCAAAATGCAGAGGGTGGATGCCGTGGGGAAGGAGCGAGGGCTCCGTGGGACAGCCCAGCAGTGAGACAGCCACGGAGCAGGGAATGCTCATCAACCTCCATCCTCCCGCTCCACAGGCTGGAAAATTCCCCCCAATATCACTTAATCTGCCTGAGTAGCAGCACTGGTTTATCTTTTTAGGATTAAGGACTAATCTATTTATAGCGAGCCCAGGCACTGCGCTCCGGGCCAGGGCTGCTGCTCATCTGCTCCCTGGGGAATTATGGAGCTGTGGTCGGGAATAAAACTAAGGTCACCTGCCCAGGGCCAGGTGCCAGGGCCACTGTGGGAGCAGTGCCAGGAATCTGGCAGCAGAGGAAACCCCTCCTTGTGATTCCCAGGTTGTTTTGGAGCTGCAGGAGCGGGAGGAGAAGCCGCTGGGATGGACCCCCCCAGCCTGCTGGGTGTGTAACGATGCTCGGACAGCCCAGGAGCCCCAAGAGGGACAGGACCACGGCTGAGGGAAGTGCCAGGCTCTGCTGCCAGCGCTGCTAACGAGGCCCTGCTAATTTGGAGGGCTGGCAGCAGCGGGCAGAGGTCACAGGCTGCCCACAGGCTGCTCCAGGGATTTGCCGTGGCCGTCGCAGCTCCAGGCATGGGGCTCTGCGGGAGAGTCGCCCCGCTGGGAGGGGTCAGAGCACAGGCTCTGCTCTGCCTCGGATCACAAAGCTCAGGTATGACCTGGAACTGCTGCTCAGGGAGGTTCCAGCAGCTCCAAAGAGGGCTGGGAAGGGACAGGATGTTATTGCAGGGCCAGCAGATCCCCCTTCCCCTGCCCTGTGGCTAATCCACAACCCGGCAGGAGGAGAAGGGTCAAGAGCAACGCTCTCCCGAGGCCCATGGCCACCCCAAATCCATCACAGCACACCCCTCTCCCAGCAGGAGGATGGAGGAGAGGAGCATCCCTGCTTTGTGGCCATCCCACGGAGCCCTCGCTCCTTCCCCAGAGCACCCACCCTCTGCATTTTGGCTTTTAAGCGTTAATTAGGATAGTGCTGCTCTGAGCTGGCGGGACTCACCCCTCCCATGGAGCCCTCCTGGTTCCCTGTGCGTGGTCATTAAAGGGAGCTGAGGCTCCTGACAGTTTGCCAAGGAAAACAGCGAGCAGGGCAGCTCTCGCCTCTCGGAGCGGCTCGTGCCCAAACGCTGCTGCCTGATTAAGAAGCATTTCATGCTCTGGAAGTTAATATTTCATCCAGAAGGATCACAGGCTGGAGTGCACAAGCAGCCAGCTTCCCAGGCACGGGGGAGTCCTACCAGGATAACAAACCTGGGCTCTCTTTCCCACCCTGGGTGGGGACTGAGCCCCTGGAAAAGGGATCCTCCTGCACTGGGGGGGCACAGCCACGGTGTGCCTGTCACTGGGATGCACGAGGTGACAGTGCCACCTGCCCTGGAGCAGAGCCAGGAGCACTTGGTCCCCAGGGTGTCGCTTCCACCAGGTGTTGATGGAGAGGGGAATCCCGCAGGGAATTTCCAGCCGGCAGGCTCGGAGCAGCCTTCCACAGCCAGTCAGTGGAGTGTCCAAGGACAGCTGGGATGCCCAGAGCCCTGTGGCCCACCCTGAGGCCACCACTGACCTGTGTCCTGTGCCACCTGCCCTGTCCCTGGATCTCCCTTACAGAGAGATTTGGGTTTTGCACCCAAATCCCCACTAAACCAAGGCTCTTTTTTCCAAGGTCAGTGCCCTGGAAAGTTCCCCTTTCAAGGTGACTCCTCAAGCTGTTGAGATCCAACATCTGCAGGATTTTCCCTTGTAATAATCCTGCTGAGATTTACCTAATCTCCAAGTGACTCATCTGCCTCCCAGTATCCCTTATCCTAATTACCATAACCCTCCTCAGCCTCTGGATCCTGCAATCTCCCTGCACGTCCCCCCTTTTCCATCAGACCATTCCAGCCCTGTTACTGTATCCCCCGGCCTGGAAACACTCCCTCCCTCCCATTAACACCTCCCAAACACCTGGCCAGGTTACAAACGTGGACAACCAGCCCCTGGCCAGGCTGGTTCCAGCAGAGCTGGGATTTCCTGGGAGCTGTGCCAGGGCTTCCCCAGCTGCTGGACCACAAGCCCCTCTGCTCCTCTGCTTATGTGGGATCAGGATCATTTTCTGGGGGCGGAATTCCCAACACAATCACGGAATGGTTTGGGTTGAAAAGGACCTTAAAGCTCATCCAGTCCCTCCCCTGCCATGGGCAGGGACGCCTTCCACTCTCCCAGGTTGTTCCAAGCCCCATCCAACTTGGCCTGGAACCAATCCAGGGATTAAGAATCCACAAATTCTCTGGGCAAGCTGGAAAAAAAAATCCTGACAAACCTTTCTCCACTATTTCATATCCCCTGTTGGGGGAGTGACAGTGACAGCCACCTATGGGGCTGTGACAGCCACTGCAAGGGGCAAAGAACCCAAAATGCTTCCAAACCAGCACATCCCTCACCGGGAAACTCATCCAGCGCTTCCCAGCTCCACATCTCAGGTGACTCTGGGATTCTCCTGCCAGGGGCATCCAGCCCTGCCTCAGGCACCTTCTGCTCCAGCAGAACCTGCCAGGGATGGAGTTCTCTCCAGGGCAGGAGCTGAACCTGAGCAGGGACCCAGCTCCAAGCCCAGTTCCCCCCCAAAGCCCTCCCGAAGCTGTAACACTTGTTCACTCAACACGAACCAAACGCGGCCAAACTCCCCAAAGAAGCTCCTGAGGCCAAGAAATCAGCAACACTCCAAAGGAGAAACACATGTTTATATGCATAGCAGGGAATCAGCTTACAAGAGTTCACTGCACACAGGAAAACTAAGGGGAAGAAAGGAAAATATCCTCATCCTCCCTGTTTTGGACAAGTCTTGGCTGAAATATTAAACTTGGGGTCTGGCTTGTTCAGGGTCCCTTCTCCTGGAGCTCTTGGTGGGAAGAGTTGGAGATTAGACACATGATGGACAAAGTCTTTCCATCCTACCCCAGGCATCTTTTAAAGACATAAAACATAACTCTGAGAGTCAAAAATTAGGGACCATGGGGGTTCACACTCCCAGGCATCACCTCCTCACACCGAGCACGGAAAAAGGCAGGTCCTGGATGGGCTAAAATGAATCCTTGTTTATCCCAGGCCAGGCAGCGTCTTCCCCGTGTCCTCACTTCAACGGTGCCTCTCCAACCTCATTCTTTCACTGGCAAAAACAGGTCACCATCTGCTGTGCCTCCTGACTCTGGCTAAGTGACAGCCCCTGCCTCTGCAGGAGATCCAACTGCTCCTCAAACGCTTTCCCTAAAGCCAGGGAGTACAAAGATCCCCTCTCCAAAGCAGATGACCAAGGACATGCAGGGGGGGCCAGGGGTGAAGGCTGTCACAGGAGGCCTGCAGGCTATGAAATAATGACCAGAAGCAGCTGCCACATTCGCCAACTTGCCCCCAGGAGACCTACAATTTCCACCTGCGGGAAAGGAATTCTACCCCCTCCTCTTCCAGCATTTATTTTCCATCCTGAAGGTCCACAGTGACCCGGGGTG
This sequence comes from Myiotriccus ornatus, assembly GCA_036023395.1. Classification (NCBI taxonomy): domain Eukaryota; kingdom Metazoa; phylum Chordata; class Aves; order Passeriformes; family Tyrannidae; genus Myiotriccus; species Myiotriccus ornatus. The sequence goes on from JAYRBT010000064.1 coordinate 4,183,688, forward strand.
CAGACGTGAAGCAGGTGACAGGCACAGACAAAAGACCTCCAGCTCCCCCAGCTCTGCAGTTCCAGGCTCTGGAGCAGAAATCAGGAGGTTTTAACATGAAAAAAAAAAAAAAAGGCTGCAAAAACAAGAGGCAGGGAAAAGCTGCCTCCCCTCTCAGGGAGCCTCCGGGCCTGGCTCCGTCCCTGCCGTGCCCTGGGCAGCTCCAGGCTGGCACCTTTCCATCTCCTGCTGCTTCCTGACAGCCATTCCCGGGGAGAAAAGCTGTTCCTAAACGCCTTCCCTGCTGCACAAGGCAAGTCTCCCCCTCACTGAGTGACTGGTTCACTCGGTCACCGTCCCACCAGTGACACTGCCCTGCCAGCCAAGAGAGTGCTGGTGCCTCACTCGCAGGAGGGAACTGAACCCACATCCCAGACAAGCTCCCAATCCTCTTGGCTACCTGGACTGCTCTTCTTCACGGGGATAAGATTTTAAAGCGCTGGGTTTGACCTCAAAGCTCCTCCTTTGGGAGCGGGAAAAAAAACCACCATAGCAAACAAAACCCCCCCAAACATCAGTGAGCACGTGGGCTGCACATCGTGGGGTGGGAGCGTGGGGCACAGGACCCTCTTCTTCCCAGGATAGAAAGGGAAGTGGGATTAACACCTCATTCTGCCCACAGGTGTCCTTCAGCTGGAGCCCTTCAGAGACAGCAGCCCCCAGCCCCACAAATGCTGTCCCAAGGCAGGCCCAGCTGAGCTCTGCAGGGCACAGCGGGGGATTGTCTGTCCCTCTCCTGCCAGGGACAGTGACAGCCACCCCCGTGGCCAGAGCTGCTCTGCCACCGCCACAGCTCCAGATTCATCTCCCCAGACCTCATCCAGCCGCGCTTTCTCGCCGCTCGAATCCCCCAAATCCCTGTTCCCCAGCCCTCCGCCCCCCTCCCCGGGTGCCCTGCAGGCAGCAGTTCTCCTCGCCCTGACACTCTGCATCCATCCCCGTATCCTGGCATGTCCCGCCGGTTGCCATGGCAACGGCCCGTTTGGAGGAAGGGAGGTTTATTATCAGTTTCTCTATTGAATAAAACCTCGGATGGAATTTTGTTTTCTCCCCGCTGATGCAAAATGTCACGGATTTGTTTCTGACCCCGCCGAAGCTCCTTCTGTGTTTATAGATTATCCAGGGCAACTTTCAAAGGGTGTTTTCAACCCGTGGAGAGGGATTATGTGCACACACCTCATCAGGGCAGCAGCTGAATCCCCGGGAACAACTCACCCCGAGCCCCAGGATAAACCACAAAGAGCAGCATCCTGGAACAAAGCTCATCTGGACACTTCCCAACCCTCAAGAAACGTGTTAACTGTTGTTAATTAAACAGCAATCAGCTGTTTCCAAGCGACAAAACTTCCCCACGCACCAGGGGGGCCCTGAGATCAATCCTGGGAGGTGCAGAGCCCTTTCTGCTGAGCAATTCCACGTGCTCCAGGAGGAACAGAGAGGCTGCAGAGCTCCAAGACATCCATGAATGAGGCCCTGAGGCTGAATTCCAGAGAAGCAGAGCAGCAGGTTTATGAGTCAGTCGCAGGAATGTGAGAAAACTGGGTAGGAAACGCTAAACAAATGGCAGATTTCTCTTTTTTTGCAGGCTCTGTAGCAGTGCCAAGGACCCTTCCCACGCAGGCCAATTCCCCTTTTTTTCCCTCCTCACATCAAAAGCTCTTCAGAATTTGTTCCCATCACGCTCTCGGGCTGACGCGCTCCCCAGCGCGTCCTCTGAAGGACAAGGATGTGACTCCAGAAACACTCCAGAGTGTTCAGCGGGGTTTTAAAAGTCAGAGGGGAAGCAGCAACAGGGAAACTGGAGAGCTGCAGCAGCACTGTGAGCTGATCTCCTCTCTCTCCCAGGACAGGAGATTCCTAGAAACACACGTGAGCCTGAAAATCCCATTTCACTGCGGCCCAGCGAGCCCTGCCCGGGCAAAGAGCCCTTCCTGGAAAAGCAGGGAGAGCCATAAAATCCTCAGGTTTCATCCCCGAGGAATTGTGCAACGTGTTTGCAGAAGCAGCCCCTGGAGCACAGGGAGAAGTGGCTCGGGTGGGGTTTGGGAAGCGCAGCCCACACTCGTGGAAGGGGGGCTGTTTCTGTGCCGGGTCCCTGGCAAGCCCACGGTGCAAGTGCCAGGCTCGGAGGGGGCTCCCAGCAATTCCAGGGTGGGCTCTGGCACGAACGTGCCTCCCCCTGTGCCAGCTGGGGACGGGGAGCAGAGCTGGGAAGCAGCGAGGGCAGAGGGAGCAGAGCTGGGAAGCAGCCACTTGTGAAGCCACAGCACAGCCCTTGTTGCATCCCCGCTCTGATCCCAGGCACGTGCAGCTCCCTCTGGCACGGGGCAGGACAGCTGGACAGCTGCTCCACCGGGACACGAGTGCCCCCCGGCTCCCACCGGCCATCCCTCGTGACCCCTAGCCACCCCCTTGGGATGGCTCTGTCCTCTCTTGAGGGATAAATCCCAGGGCACCACCCCACAGGAATCTCCTCTCCCTCCTTGGCAAGGCAGAGGCAGGTGCTCCGCCAGATGGCACATCAAAGATGTATCCAGCACCAAACCCAAAGTCGGAGCCCACAAGCCTCTCTGCTGGTTATACACCCCTCTGGACCGCGACCAAGGGAGTTTATTTATTTATGGACAAGCTCTTTTGGGCCAGGAACCCGCCCACGCTGGGCTCTGCCACCCCCACAGCCACCTCCCTGCTGCTGGTTAGCAGGGACACTCCACTGTGGGACACCCACGGACTCGGTGGCCCGGACCTGTCCCGCTCAGCCAGGTGACAAACAAAACACGTCCTGTCCCCCTCCGGGATTCGCACAGGGACTGTGCAAGGCAGACAGCAGATGGGAAATCAGGCTGTAGCCGAACTGGGAATAACATCTCAGTCACTGGTAATCACAACCTACAGCTGCAGAGCAACCTGGGCCGGGCTGGCACACAGGGCACGGATCACACTCCTGACGACACACCGAGTCCAAGGGCAGCAAAGGCAGCCAAGTGAAAACACCTTCTGAT
>JAYRBT010000064.1:4193125-4205089 GCA_036023395.1 Myiotriccus ornatus
CTGGGGGTTGAGCCTTGTCCAGAGGGTTTGGCAACAGATCTTGGACAGCTCTTGGGAAAGTTCAGAGCTGTTGTTTGGTTTGTTTAAAGGTAAGTTTACACTTTTTTTTTTTTCCTTTTTGAAAGGCAGAGAACTGTTCCTGTCTGCAGCACCATCCCCTCTCCAAGGGCAAACAGCTTTTCCCACCAGCCATTCCAAGCCACGGGGAACTGACAGCGATCAGCAACACCGGGGGCCACGGGCACACTCGTGCCTTCAGGTGGAGGATAAGCTAACAAAACTTAAAGATCAATTGAACCTTCATGAGCTGCAATAAATTCATCAGGAGCCAGAGGGAAGGTATTTTACTGCAAGAACTTTATTGCACTACGTTCAAGTGCTGATCCACATGTTGTGCCTACAGGACACGGGCGCAGTGACATCCCCCCCGTTCTGGTGACAATCTGCACTTTTCACTATTTTTCCCCTCAATTAAGGCTGCAGAGTCATAGCATATGATAATTAGTACATTATTAATCAAGAGTAAAACTAGGGGGAAGAATGCAAAGTTATACATAGAGCACATAAAATTTGTTTTATCGTTGGTTTTGTTTTTCAGAAGGACGTGGGGTTTGGGTTTTAATCCAGCTCAACACCTTCCCCCCCACCCCCAAATCTGACTTCCACCATTTGTCAAATCAGCTTTAACTAAACACCAGTATTTCATTTTACTCAAAAAACATCACTTTTCACTTGCAGGGACAGTTAAGAACATCAGGCTTGTGGTTGGTGAGGGGAAGGTAAAGGCCAGAATTAGGTAACTTCAGCACCATCTCCCTTCCACCCGGACTCAGACACCACCAGACACCCACACCACAAACACTTTTTGCATCTCCTTTATCTATGAAAGGCTCAGAAACGTTCCACGTGGTACAGGGAGGAAGGAGATCGAGTACAACACCACAGCTGGAGGCAGGGACACACCGGATTTTGGGGAGCCCCATGGATCTCCCCCGAGGGGCTCGACAAGTACCTGTATTTTTTTTCTGGGTTTTTTTTCTTAAATTCATAAACCTCTCCCAGCAAGAGGACTCTATATAAAGTCTGTTACCTGTGGTTTTGCACAGTTAAGCTGCAGACTAAAAGCAGGAGTCTGGAAGAGGGGGAAGTCCTGGGCGGGCAGTTGCTGAGGTATCAGGAAGAGATGGGTACGAGGCCACACCTGCTGCAGGTACAGACCAACACCAGCCTTTGGTGCTCCACAGCAAAGCATCCCAGGACACTAAACCTCTATCCAAAGCCTTCCATGGCTGGATATTACGGACTGAAGTCACTGCTGGGGCAGGGCACTACAGTAACATGTGTTTGGTAGAAGCAGCCTGGCCAATAATTGCTCCTTAGAGGCTCTAAAACTGACTTGGTTAATTCACTGGCAGCACCAAGGGCCCCACAGAAAGGAGGTGGTGCCAGTCCACCCTCCAAAAACCAGCGTGTTCCTGGGGTGAGCGGTGACGGGCATGTTGGTGTGGAACCAGAGACTCTCCCTCCAAAAGAACCTAATAAAAAATAACAAGGCAGTAAGTGGTTAAACTGAACTGTAGGTGAGGGCAGGCCTGGGAAATCCCCACCCCAGGCATTGACTCATCTTTACCTCACAGGGCACAAATGAGACCCTCCCCCAAATCCTGATTTCCTGTGCTCAGCCAAGGCAGAGAATCTGGACAGCAGCAAAAAGCCTCTTCGTCTTCCTTGTGACAGATAAATTAATTTTAAGTCCTTGTCTGAACTGCCCCTCGCTCACCCAGGACACTTTGGAACATCAGTCTTCTGCCAGGATAGATTTTCTGTCCAGCAACAGAAAGATAATTAACATTTCAGCCAAATTCTTTGGAAAAAATCAGACTCACACACACACACAGAGAAAATCACACACACACACAATCTCCCACCACTCAGAAAAGGACTTTAGCAGGTTCCCCAAAGGTATCAGGCAGTGAGATTTCTGTTAAAGCCCTCCAGGAGTTTTTTTTTCCCACACTTGAACTCTAGGACACAGACATCACCCAATCTCTAGGATATGCCCAAACTGGGCTTAAGGCTGTCAGACTGTTCCCAGACAGCAACAAAGGCTCCTCCTCGTGTCTCTGCCAGGTCCCAGCAAGGTTAAAAAACAAAAGGTAACTCCATTTAAAAGAGTTTTAAAAAGAGGAATTCATGTCTCAGGCCCTGACTGGGGGGTACTTCCCTCAAATCAAGAAAATAGTTTCTGCACAAGCCAATGCTCTGCTGGTTTTCCTTAGACATAAAGTTTACTTTATTTCTTTTCTTAAAAAGTTAAAAATACAGAAGGTTCAGAAAGTGATTTTCTCCTTGCAGGTGTTCAAACTGCAGCTTGAGGAGAAAACAATCCTTCACTGAAATGTTTCTCTTAATTGGGGGGAGTGGGGGGTTCTTTTATTATTATTATTTTTTAATTGGTTTTTTTTTTTCAATCATCATCACCCTTAGGACAGAAGTTGAGGAGCACTGACTCCACATCGCTAATTTGATGACGTAGTTTGATTCCAGATTCACATTTCCAGGTGCCAAGAGTCCAGAAAAGAGCCATGTTAACTTGTGCCTTCGTTTGAGACCACGTTTTTATTGAACACAGCAGTGACCGTTGGCATCTTTGAAGCGTAACCTCATCTTAGGTCGGTATTTCTCAAGGTAAAGCAGCTGTTTGGAATTGAAAGCTCCCCTCCTTTTCCTAAAACAGAGAGAATGAAGGCTCGTATCAGTGGGGAAAGCCCTGCTTCAGTCACCTTATAAATGCTAAGGCAGGTGAGTGCTCCTTTCGAAGCAGCGTTTGGGCTCGGATTTGTGTCCATCAGCACTGCGAGGAAGGATAACCCAGCCCCAGCACAAGCAGTTTATCACCTGCCTGCCAATCTTAAAATAAAGATCTAGCAAATTCCAGCATGTTTTCTGGGAGTGGGAGAGTTTATTTCCATCACCTGCAGTTGTTATGGAAGAGCACCAAGGTCACCCTCTCCTGCAGGTGCCCCTTATTAGCTGAGTGAGACCCTGACATTCAGATACGGAGAGATAAGAGGTTCTCAGGGAAAAAAAATAAGCTTCTGGGTATCAAAGGCAGCATACCCGGGAAGAGACAAAAGGAATTTTAAAGAAGGAAAAATTCAGAAAAAAAATCTGTTGACAGCAATACAAAGATAACTGGAGACCCTGGGAAGCTATAAAAGGATAAATTGCTTTTTTGGTGAAGCTCATTCAACACAGATCTCACCTGCTGAGCTTCATTTCAGGAGCTGATGTTATCTCCAAACCAGAGCTCTGCAGCCTCATCCTTGCCCAGTTCTATTTCCCAGACATTTCTGGGTGAGTCCCACTCACCCAGGACACCCCCGGCAGTGCTGCAGTTCTCACCCACCTGCTGGCCCAATCTCGCCAGGATTTTATTTCTCATTTTTTAATTAATTAGAAGCAATTTTTAAAGTCCCAGCCTGGACACCTTTTTCCCCCCTCCAAAAAAATCAAAATCTTTGAGCCTTTGGTCAACGGCTTAATATACAAACCCAGATTTTGAAAGGAGAGGGAAAGAGTTCACCTGTTAATCCTCATCCTCAAAGAGAGGGAAGGAGCCCAGGCTCAGCATTCCCAGCAAAGCTGTGCCCATTATACCATCATATATATATTTTTAGTATATATTATACACTAAAAACCAAGCAAGCTCTGCTGAAGGCTCAGGCTGGTCAAACACAGCAATGAAGTGAAAGATTTAAGTTTAACTTACTGCCTTATGAACTCAACTGCCTCCTCATACTTCATCCCACATTCAATGAGAGCAAGTGCAACCAGAACAGGAGCCCTGCAGGAGAAATCAATACGTAAGGAAGATCTGGAGAAAGGATATACTGAATCCTTCAAAACTCATCAAATTAATCTAAAAAAACAAACAGCTGAAGTATTTTCTCTTTAAGCATTACCTACAGAAAGACATTTGCCTGCTGAGTGCCTAATGTAAAATGTCTTTTTAGGAGACAAGCTCTGCTTCCAGCACACACCGAAAGGAAATAAAAATCAATAGCAGCTCCTTAGTGTTTGGGGCGTGAAACCATAATTCTCCATTTTTATGCTTTCTTATTTCACCATAAGCTCATTTTCTACTTTGTAATACCTCCTGCATGCCTTTGACACTGCAGATTTAGCTGTATGGGAGACAGATCTGTGAAGCACTGAGCAGATGACTTTATAGAGAGAGAGATATTTATTTTTTTAAATGCATCCTGGAAAGGAACTGGGCGTTCCAGGGGCAGCAGAACAGAACTTTTTACCTTGAAATCCACATTTTGGAAGTCAAGTGTGAAGAACAAGCAGAAATCCCAAGTACACACTGACTTTTCTCCTGGATTGATGTTCACCCAGCTAAACACACAGTGCAAGAGGCACCTCTAGGAGTGGAGCAGGGGAGGACTAAACAGGTGCCAGAAAATGGGACAACTCGTACTAAACAACAACATAATTCAGGAGAAACAACTCCCACTGTCACCCTGCACCTGCATAAACACAATTATTCACTTTTCCAAAGGAAACCATCTGAAACTTCAAAAGGTCACTTTTGTTTTAACAAAACAGAACAGAAAAAAAACCCCTTTCCTACAGCTGAAGCTCAATTCCTTGCTGCAGGTAGAGAGTTTGCTGGGTTAACCCCAGAATCTGGACAGCTCTTGCCTTCCCCTCTGCCTGAAGTGGCCTGAGAACAGCAGGAGAAGGTCCCTCTGGAAGGACCAGCTGAAATTGGGTTGTGCTTGTGCCACACACAGCAGATGAGAAGCTCCTGCCCTGCTCTTATGCAAGGACAGGAGAGCTGAAAAAAAAATAAATCACTTGAGTTCCACGTGGCCTCCCACCTTCCTGAAGATGTTCCTCAGTAAAAATAGAGCAGAAAAGGATAAACAGACCTTAATTGCCTTAGGGGTTTGGCTCTTGTGTCCTCAAATATTGGCCATTTCTCCCCCCCTTCTTCTCTGGAGGTGGAAATTTAAGAACTTGCTGCACTCCAACCCTGGGCCTGCTTGACTCTTTAATCTTTCTCGCCCACTCACTGATATCCTTAAATATTAACACTCCCATGGCTATTCCAAGAATACAAACAATTAAGTTCCATTTCCTCCCAGCCCATAGGATAAACATAACATCCAGGGATTACACTTGGGAATATGAATGTGACATCCAGCTCTCCTGAGCTTTTTCTTTTTCCCCTCCCCTCTTATCTTGAAAGGTTCTTCCCAAAGTAGGGAGTTGTATTTTCAGTGGTGAGGAGAGGAACATCTGCAAGTGAGCAAGAAATACAAGGCTGACTTCTTGAAACTGAAGCCACTTGAGAGTCAGAAAGTAATTAAAGTAGTTCTTCCCAAAGCCTTTTTTCATTCCCACATGCTTGACAGTTTACCAGTTGAAAACAGGAGGAAATAAAAAAAAACACCAAAACTTAAAAATTGTACTGTGTCAAAAAGAACAAGAGCTTTTACTATTTTAGCAGAGAGACACAGACTTTTAAATTAATGTGTGTCACTCATGACTGACAGAACTGTTCTGAACAACTTCTCCAAGGCTCTTCCTCTCACCCTTGATCAGAGTTACTGAAGATTTTTTTAGGCTGCAACAAGTCTCTCTCTTGCTCCAGAGGCACAAATTTGATGCTGTTGGTTGAAAGCGTTGTTTAGGAGAAAAAACTGGGATTGACTGAACACCTGCCACGACCTCCCTCCCAAAGAAAGGAACTAAAACCCCAGACAGCAGCATACTGACCTTCCCAACCCTGCCACACAGTGCACAGCCACGCAGCATCCAGGCTCCTCCCGGAATTTGGCTTTCAAAAGGTTTAGCCAGTCGTCAACTATCTGACCTGGGGGTGGTGCTCCATCGTCAAAGGGCCAGTCCTTTGAAGGGAAAGAATTCCATCAGCCATCGGGATTGAAGTGCACAACCAACCAACAGCAAGGCAACCACCGCTAAGAAATGCATATCACACACACACACAGAGCTCTACGGGTGCTCTTCTGGCTGCACACAAGTTCACAGGTCGATACCATAACGCAACATTAAATGTTTAACAACCATTTAATTGCACTTTTCAATAAAGCCCTTCGCTGGCTCCTTTGAAGCTACAGAGTTCTCAGAAAAACAGCTGCCTTTGAAATCCCATTTTATTAAAAATATGTGAAAATCAATAGGCATTTCAAATAAACACGTGAAAGATGAGAACTCTGTAGACTTTCTCCTGCAGCTCGGGCTCTGTGGAGGAGAAGCTGTTCCTACCACTTCATAACAGCTCTGATGGATCAGCTCCTCCAGCTGCCACGAGTCCAATCAGCAGTTTAACAATTACCTGGGTGTTTTCAAGTGGAAAAAAAACTCCCCACATTCACAAGCATAAAGGAGGCGATCAGACAGTTGTGCCTCCACTTGGAGCCCAAGCCCAACATCCCGTGCTTTATAACATCCTGGGACACGGGGAGTGCTGGAGAAGGAGTCAGGGGAAAATAGTATTTAGGAGTTATTTAGCACCTCTCTTTAGATGATTGTGATGTATTTTACCAGAGAAACTCACAGCCAGAGTTCCACATTATTCAACAGCCTCTCCAAATGGAAGGAAATTGCTCTGAAAGGAGCCCTCTTCCCTCATCAGCCAAAACCAAGCCTTTCATGTGGTGCCTCGAGAACAAGTTATGATGAAATAATATTTTTCTGAAGTCCAAAAGCACCACGTAGGAACACTGAACAAGTACAACTAAAGGTAAAAAAACCACTAGACTTTTTCATTTTGAAATGCACTTATTTGCTACTCCAACACTTCCTGAATAGCAAACACAGCTCAGCACAGCCCAAGAGCACCTTAGAAATGTGCTGGCACTTAAAGCTGAAAGGTGGAAATAAAACCAAAAAGCTTTAAGCCACTGGAATAACTTTATATGTGCTCAATTCAGAAAGATACACCACGTCTGGAGAGTGCAGAGAAATCCTTTTTTAAAGTACCTGGAAAATCAAAAATATCTGGGACAACACAGCAAAATAAAAGGCTACAGGAATAAGACCACGAAGTAAAACTTGTTCTTTCTAATAAAAGGCTTTTATGAGATTTTCCACTCAATCACACAGTGCTGGCTGGATTATTTTAGGACTGTGTCACCCACTGTCCCAGGAAGAGAGGCACAGGCTGCCAAGAGAGGAGGCAGGAGGATGCTTCTTTCTGAAGCTGCCTTGCAGAGAGCAGCATTCCCACGTCAGTTCAGTGTTTAAATTTAATTTAAATTAAATCCTTTCCTTCACACCAAATACAGGAGTTTAATACGTGGCTTTAGCTCACACGTTAACCTTCATATCCACACAGCTCCTGGGCTGGCTTGAATTAATCCCCACTGCCATTTCCCCACAGAGCATCACCTCTCAGGAATGGCACATTAAAGCAGCACTGATAAAACACTGCCTGGAATGAGCAACCAGAATAATTCTGGGACTAGAGGAGTCATCGCAGTGAAGTTTGCAGGTTTGGATTTTTTTTCTCCCCCCTGATTATGAGTTCTGCCAGCAGAACTGCTGTCAGACAGGATAGAAAAGCAATTGCTAAGCTCCACACAAAAACAGTCATTAATAACCAGGATGAGATGGCACAAAGAGAAAATGGAGCTCTTCTGTGCCACCCTGCAGCAGTGGGGAGGGTGAGAGGCAGGAAAGGGGTTTATTCTTATTTCCCTTTCTCTGGAGCAGCCCTTGCTCAGCACAGCAGCTCTGGGTCTGCCCTGGCTGCAGCACAGAACCGAGATGGCTGAGAAGCAATGACAGGACTCTGAGGTGACACCTCAAAACCCCTGAAATTATCAATGCCCAGAACTGTGCCTGAAGCTGGGCAGGATGAGAAGGCAGCCAGCAGTGAGGAACCTCCCACCTTCCACCCCAGAACCCCATGGCAATGAATTCCCACCTCCAGCACTCCCCGCAGGATTCAGGTGGTGGCTGTTCCAGGGGGGCCCAGAGTGTAAAGAAAGCCTGACCCACTAAATCAAGGACTAAGAGAAGGAGAACAGTGAAATGTGCCTTGGATCTTCAAGGTGAACAAAGCCACCACAGCCTCCCTGGCTGCCAACCAGTGTTAAAAAAAAACACTTCCAGGAAAAACCCACCAGTTTTCCCCACGTAACATCTCTTGTTACGAGACCTGACACAGGAACAGAACCAAGAGCTGCACGAGCCCACAGGAGCTAAATCCATCCCCCACCTCCTGCACTTAATCTCTGTTGATAAACACGTGCATGCAGTAGTACTACTTCAAGCAGGGAACATCTCATTCCCCACTTTCTCACTGTGCCATCTGCCAAAGAGCTCTGGAGCTGCCACGTTCTCCCCATCTTGCAGTGTGTGATCCAGGCTCGCTGAACTGCTCCCACTTGCAGGGAGTTTCACGAAGCTTTTGACCTCGGCAGCGTTAAAACAAGGCTCTAATCTCTCCCAGGCTGTGTTTTTAATCTTAATGTGATTTTTGCAAGCAAATATTGGCTTTAAATAGCGACGTGTTGTTTTCTCAGCCAGAGGTAATTCAACCCCGTTTGTGAAGGCGACAGGAGCCTGCTCTGAAAGAGCAGGAATTCGCGGGGAGGAGGAAAAGCTCTGTGGGAGGTGGCCGTGTCAGGGAGTCGTTAAGCTTATCTCAAATAGCCAAACACGGCAGCAGCACAGTAAATTACCAAGACAACCTCCTGACTGGGACGGTCAGCATCAGCGATGACATTAGCACGAACCTGCCCTGTCACCTCCTGCTTTCTGTCACCCTCAGCAGATGCCTGGTGGATTTATCTCTCTCCTGGAGCAGTGGAACACTAAGCACTGGGATCGTTGGGCTTTGTTAGGGCTGAGGCAAACATGCTGAGACACGAGGTTCTCACATGGGCTGCTCCAAGGGAAAGGCTCCACGACAGAGCAGGGCTGGAGGAAACACCGTTTCCATTTTTTTTTAGCAAAGCTTCCTCAAAAAACTGCTTTCAGTTCAAGCCCAGGCAGCACTGAGGTTTTTATTAAGACTTCTTGAGAACCAAAATCCCCCCACGATTTCGGAAGCTCAGGCTCCAGGGCACAGAGCTCTGACTCCTGCTGCTGCCCCAGGGCCTAGCCATGGCATGGAGAAGGTGGGAATTCCCTGCAATGCTGCCCTACAGCTTTTAGGACTAACTCAGCTCTCCCCTCTGGCACGGGAACACTCTCCTAAGCCCCAGCTTAAATCAGGGCTTGGAGGGATTCTCCACCACAAGTTTAATCCTTCCAGCCTCTGGCAACCTGAGCAGTGTCACAGCTGGAGGTTTCAGAGCAGTGAAAACACTGTGATGTCCAAGTCCAAGCCAGCTTGGAGGGAGCAAAAATGCTGTTCCAGAGCAGAGCCCTGCAGTGACTGATTTTTCCAACAACACTGAGGCCCACGTGGCTGCCTGGAACTGGAGTAAACGCTGACGAGGGCTGGGAGCCAAGAAACCTGAGTGACCTGGATGGGGAGTTTTCACAGATATGCCAGGATATAAGTTTTTCTGCTAATGGAAAACTGCAGTTTTCCCCTGTCAGAGCCATAAAAAGCGAGAGGCAATGGAAAGCTGACTACCTGCAACACGGAGATGCAATTTCTGCCCTCACAACAGACTATTACTCACTCCAGTAAAACAAACTGATTGTATCAGACACACTCTAATAATTCAGAAGTATTGCCTGGAAAAACACTGCCTGCAAGCTCAGAATGAGCACACACCTCTTAAAAAAACCTCCCCTGAAACACTGAGCAACACCAGCCCACAGTCAGACACCATTGCACAATGTCAGCTGTGAGTAAGCAGGGAAGGAATTCCACCTGCTCAGCTGGGAAGCCACCAGCAGCCTGGCTCCCTTCAGAGGTGAGGAGGGTACATTTGGATGGGATATTGGGAAGGAATTCCTCCCTGGGAGAGTGGGGAGGCCCTGGCACAGGTTGCCCAGAGAAGCTGTGGCTGCCCCATCCCTGGGAGTGTCCAAGGCCAGGTTGGAGCAACCCGGGATAGTGGGAGGTGTCCCTGCCCATGGCAGGGGGGTTGGAATTAAATAATATTTAAGGTCCCCCCAAACCAATCCCTTCCATGATTCTATGGCTCTATCCTGCTACACCCAGTCCACCGTGTTCTGTATCAACTTATCAGCTACAGCCTCAAAAAGTGGCACTTTTTCTAAGAGCAAGAAAAGGGAGTCCTGAGTAAACCAACAGCAGAGCCAAGAACTGCTGTATCCAGATAAGGACCAAACCACAAGGCTGGACACTGGATTAGTATCACTAAAAGGCAAATCAAAATATCTCAACAAACCCAGAAAGAGACATTTCTACCCCAACTGAAGACAGCAGTGATGAACCACCAAATACCTTTCAGAAAACACAGCGAGTTTCTCCAAACCACCTTTAACTGATGCTGGGCATCACCTTACTTTTGGCCAAGCTGAAACAGCCACAAGCATGAAGGAGATTCCCCACCACTTCTAGATGTGTAAATATGGGGTTTTTTTTTAAACAGTTTTAAAGGCAACTCACTAGAACCCGGACTCCTTCCTTTTCAATAGGAGCTTGATCGTAAGTGGCATCACAGACTCGCACCAAGGTTGTCACTCCGTACTTCTTCAGCTCCTTGAAGAGAAAGGGAAACATGTGAGCATGGACAGGGGGATGGATTAAAAAACTTCCTCCTCTGCTACAAACCAGAACATTTTACACACACAGTCCTCCCCAAGGAAGGGGCAAGGGACAGGTTACAAGTGACAGGAAAAACGAGAACCACCTCTGAGCTCTTCCCCTCTGGGGAAATGCCAAGGTGGGAAAAAAAATTGCATGTGCAAGAGCAAAGCTAAAATAGCCGCTCGTATTCTCCAAGCAGCTTCTTCTTCTCTTTAAATAGAAGTCAGGGACTGTTTGCTCCAGCCAGTGTTGACATTTGGAGGCAGGGAGGAACAGAACACACACCCCACCATATTCCAGCTTCCTGGTAATGCACTATAAGTAGCACGTCGTGCCAGACAAATAATCAGAAGATCAAACAAAAGCTGTTCCAGTTCACTTTGAAGGTTCACACAACGAGCAGAATTTCCCCTCGTGTTTGGACTGAATCACTGTTACATCTTATAATTAGCAATAATATCTATTCCAGAGTCAAGACCCCCGAAAAAGAAAGAAAAGCCACAATAATGGGGGGGGAGGGGAATAAAGATAAAAAAAAATGTGGCTTTCAGAGAAAATTAACCACTGATATCTGAGCAGATCCACAGTGAAGAGCACGCTGTGAGTGATGGAAGTCTGTCAGGCATCAGCAAGAGATGATAGGACCTCTCTGGAATGAAAAAAGCCCACACACAGCAGATAGAAGCCCTCTCGATGGAGGACAGAAGGGCACAAAGATCCAGCAGGTTTAGAGCAAAGCAGACTGTGAAATCCACTGTGCTACTACTTCTCAGATGATGCCATCTGCTACTTGTTCAGGAAACTGAATCTTGCCATATTTAAGATCCCAATCTGACAGTAACAGTGTGGCCCAGCACCCGTTGTGCCCGACTCTTCCACAGCTCACCCCAGGCTGAAGCCAAATTCAGGGATAAGTTATAGCCCCTGAAATCCCTGACAATTCTGGGACGGGCAGGGCAGTTTGACAGCACACCCTGAGAGCTGAGACATCAGTTTAGGAATTGCAGTTCATCCTCTAAGGGAGAAGAAAGCTCAGAAAGCAGTTACAGCTCTGTGAGAGGTGAGCAATAGGTTGATGTATCAGCACTGCATTATTTAATGAAAAATGACATTTAGAACTGCAGAACAGAATAGAATCCTAGACTGGTTTGGGTTGGGAGGGACCTTAAAGATCATCCAGTGCCACCCCCTGCCATGGGCAGGGACACCTTCCACTAGCCCAGGTTGCTCCAAGCCCCATCCAACCTGGC
>JAYRBT010000064.1:4218417-4230281 GCA_036023395.1 Myiotriccus ornatus
CCGGCGGGGCGCAGCCGCCTCCCCCCGCAGCCGGCGGCGGCGGCGGCGCCTCGGGGGGCTCTGGCGGCGGCGCCGCGCCCGCCCCGCTGCTGACCGGAGCCGCCGGGAAGATGGAGCCCGAGAACAAGTACCTGCCCGAGCTGATGGCCGAGAAGGACAGCCTGGACCCGTCCTTCACGCACGCCATGCAGCTCCTCACCGCAGGTACCGGGGGGTCTGGGGGGGGACAGGGGGGCAGTTCGGGCTCCGGTGCGAGGTGCGACATCCCCGCCCCCCCCCCTCCCGGGGTTGAAAATTCGATAAAATTGGGTGTTTCGCTGTTTAATTTCAGCCTAATCGAGCCCAGATCGAAACGCAGCCCCAGAAGTTTTGCACGTGTTGTATTGACGCTTATATTGTAGTATAATATAGTGTACTATGTTATATTTTACTATATTATATCATACTATACTATATTATATTATACTATATTTTATTACACTATATCATCCTATGCGGTATTATATTATATACTATATTATATATTATGTTGGAGTATACTGTGTTCTCTTTGCACTTGTGGTGGCGTAACCTCAACCAGGCAGAAGGACAATTGTAAAGAGAACCCCGTGGGTCGAGGTAACCGTTTAATGATTGAAATAACATGTAATAATAATGCTAAATGGGCTGATAATGATGATAACTGTGATGGTGAGGAGAGGGCGAGGGAGTAGAGCTGGTGCCCAGTTGTTCACCACCCGCTGACTGATCACCCTGAGCCCCTTCCAGGTGACTTCTTCCAGTTTGAAATACTGGGAATGACAGTCCGTGGGTGGAATATCCCTTTGGACAGCTCGGGTCACCTGTCCTCGCCAGTTTTTGGTGCAGCTCCTCCCTGGCAGAGCAGGAGACTGAGCAGTCTTGGGGTAAACGATGGAATTCTCATATAAATCCCCAAATTCTCGTGTAAATCCCACAAAAAACAGCACTATTCCAGCTGCTGAGAGGAAAATGAGCTCTGTCCCAGCCAGAATCAGGGCAGCCCTTTGATCCCTGGGGAGAGAGGGACCACAAAGGACCGTAAACCCCGGGGGGGTTCCCACGGAGCAACTGCTGGAGCCCCGGCCAGCCACGATTTGCCATCTCCGTGGTTTTTCCCTTCGGGAAATCCGTGTGAGAGCTCGTTCTGTCTCTCTTCTGCCGAGCCCGAGGAGGGCCTGGAAATGGCAGTCTTTGTTCTGTGCCCAGACGAGCCTTCTCCTTCCCCATCCCGCTATCCAATCGCCTGGCAGCTCGGATTTCCCTGGATCTCCCCGGTGCAGCTGCTGCACCCGCCTTCGGGGCCTCCATCCAGCCCATTCAGCTGCCTCCAGACCCTGGAGTCTGCCTAAAACCGGGAATGGGTCAAAAAATCTGCCACCGCTCACTGTGCACAGCGGGGAGCTGGGAGGCACCCCGAGCAAGGATTTAATCTCCACACTGGGTGTTTATTATTCTGGTTTTAAATTATTTAATTTCCCCCGCCACCACCACGCCGAGGTTTCAAAATGTCTGGTTTTGGTGCAGTGCTGGAGGTTTTATTGGCTCCTTCAGTGCAGGGAATAACTGTTGGGAATTGCTTTCTCCCACCGTGCAGACGACCAGGGCGGATCGTCGCGGGTGAACTCGGCGTCACCCGCCGGCACCTTGATCTAAATAAATTAGTTCTCTAATCCGATTTTTGCCATCAGTTTAATGGTTTTGATTAATAAAACCCTCGAGCCAGCTGATGCTCGGTGGTGATGCCTTCCAGTCAAAGGAAATCCGAGGAGTTTGGTGATTCCCACACGAAAGAACAGCGTCCTCAGCCCACTTTGGCAAAGCCTCGCTCACCTGAGAGGTGTAACGAGGGTTTATGAGGGTGGGTGGGTTTTTGTTTGGTTGGGTTTTTTTTTCCCCATCAATTTAAAAATTGCTGATGGCAGACTGCAGCTTTGTGAGGCTTAAAAACTGGAACAGCTCCAGACGTTCCTTGCTTGCTTTGGGTGTTTTAAAAAATCACTGTCCTTTGGGAGCACTCGCTGTTAGTCCCGGCTCAGGGTGAGCAGGAAAACCACGAGGAAGAATCTGAGGCAAAATGGTGGGTTTGGGTGATCTTTAGGTGGTTTCAGGTCAGTCTTTTTTGGTGTTTTTTTTTTTTTTTGCCTGGATGACCCCAAAGTGCTCTGGATCGCTCGGAATTTCCTACTACCTTGGCACCCTTCAGGGATGTGGTGGTGGAGAGGCTGCTGTGCTTTGGAATTTCAGCCCAAGATGTAGCACAAACAGCCAGCCCAGCTCTGGCAAAATGACTTCCAGACGCAGAACTGGCTGATATTGAATGTCAGCACAATTCCTATTCCAGCCTTTTTTCAGGAGTGGAAGTTGCTTGGCCTCAGGGAGGGAGCCCTGCAGGAATTCTGCATGCAGTCTAAGGCTCTTAATAGGTTAAAGTTGTCTAAAATGCTGCTGTGGTTCTAAAGCTGCTCAGCATTTCTAGGGGAGATTGGCTTTATTTGGGACCTTCCAGTGATGGGATTAATATTGATTGCTGACCCCTGTGCTGTGTGATGAAAAGGCATAAATTGGCTACATTTTCTTACCCAGCACCCTGAACAGAAACTGAAAACTGGGATTTCCTGCACCTTGGAATGTGGTCCACGTTTCACTCCTGGGCTTTGGGGTCTGTGCGACCTCCCTCTTCCACGGGAACAAGAAAACCCTTTTCCTCCCTTGCATTTGTGCTGGGGAGGGATGCAGCTGGTGTGAAAGACACATTCCTCTCTGCTTCCCTGCTTTGGGAAGACAGGGAGACATCCACCTCTGTGTTAGCCAGGAGTGGGTTTTGGTTTGTTTGTTTTTTGTGGTTTTTTTTTTAATTCTTACGGTATTTTTAGCTATTTTTATTTTGCGGAGAAACACCCCAGTGAAAAGAGCTGGTCACCTCTGAGCTCCCAAAGCTGCAGATGGACACCTGAGCTGTGCCATCCCCCCCACATCTCCTTGGTGCTCCTGTTAAATGCATCCCCAAAAACGTGGAGGGGTGGGAATGGGTGGTGAGGGTCGGATTCGGAGCGTGGAGCAGTCGGAGTTAAAGCAACGCGTGGCAAAGCAGGGAGCAGCTGGAGGTGCTGGGGGGGACTCCTGGACACAATTCCCTGCTGACTGGGCTGGGTCTCGTGCCAGGTTCAGTGTGTGCATTCCTAGGAAGGGGAAAGGAAAGGGGGAAAGTCAGAGGGGTGGGTGGTGACCCACCAAGGAACCAAGCACAGGGCTGAGGGGTGATGAGGAGCTGTGCCTGAAGCTGTTCCACGTGGAGTTCAGGCTGCCCTGAAATGGAGATTATCTCAGCCTCTGTGCTTCCAAGTGTAAATCCTGCCCCCAGAGGAGCTGGCACTGCCACCTTAAATTGTCCCCGGATGTCTCAGGCCGTGATATGCCCAAATCATTTCACTGTTGCCCTTTTCAGTGTATATATTGGTGAAGCATGGCAGTGTTACCCACTGCTGTGGCTCTTCCTCTTCCCACTGCTGTCCTGGGAGCCTCTCTCACAGGATCCCACAATTCCTGTGGGATCAAACTAGTGAAGAGGGGACAGGTCTCCCTTTCTTCCAGGGGCTTCTGTCCCCAAACTGTCAGGTTTTGGTGGGTTTTTTGGGGCGTGGGGTCAGGACGATGAACAAACAGAACGTGCCAGTGCTTACAGAGTGCAGATGTGCTGCAGGACAGTGTTTAATACGAGTTTTTGCCAAGGAAGAGCTTGTGCTTAGCTGAGGAGCAGTGGCTGGGGATCACTGTGTGGCCCCTTGTTACCAACCCCCTTTACCTACCCCGTAGGAGTCCTGCTGAGACAGTGCAGTCCCTGTCCCACAGAAGTCTGGGAAGCAGTGCCACCCCTGCCAGCAGTGCCAGCCCGCTGACATTCCCCGTGCCAAGCAGGTAACCTTCTGCTGCTCCTCTAAAATCCCACCCTGGGAGGGGGCTCAGTCCCTCCAGGGATCTCCTGCGCTTCTCCTGCCTATCAGTGACTGCTCTGACAGCTGCTCCCACTCCAGATCACTCAGCACTTCATCCTGAGGGTCCCTTCCAGCTCAAGATATCCTGGGAAATTCTGTGCTGCGTGGCCAGATACTGCTGGAATCCGGAGCAGGGGGACACGTCAGCAGTGGCATGTTCTCAGTCCTTCCTCACACCTATTTCCAGAGCCCAGGCTTTGTTCTCTGAAGGGTTTTGAAGGGGACTGCTGGGTCACCCCCACTGCCCTGAATTCCCGAAGCTGGAGAACTTGGGGTTATCCCTCTCCGACGTTTTATGCTCCGTTTGAAGACGTGGATCCGATGCTGCTGCTTCTTTTAAAATTTGTTTTTAATTAATTGTTGCCCTCGCAGACCAATTCCCAGATGTGATTCCTACCCTTGCAGCAGGCAGGATGGAATTGGTGCTGTGTGGGGGGGATGTGAACTGGGATTCACTGGTTTGGGCCTCTGTCCCGGATCCCCTCAGGCTGCAACATTCCTTCACTCAGGCCACCTCAGTGGGCTTTTAAGACTCTCTTAATTCACAACAGACAACTCAAAATCAAAATCCTGTTCTTGAAGGACAAAAAAAGTTTGTAGTTGCATTGTCTGAGTCGAGTTAAGAACTTCTGCCCCTCACTCTTATGGGTGCACAGCTGAGGGTTTAAAAACCCAGGAGATGCCTCTGGGTGCTTTAATTTCCATCAGGGAAGTTTGAGGGTGTTTTTATGCTTAATGTCTTTATAGGAAGCTCTTCTTGTTCCTATGCAGGATGCATTTTAAGAAGTTTGCATACTGTTTTAGGAAAACCAGATTATTTAAGAAGTCAATTTTATAGGGTTTTAAGTTATCCCTCACCAGGGATAAGGCAAGCAGTGAAACCTTTAGTTTCCAAATCTTGAGTCTCTGATCATGTTCTTATATCTAAAATTTAAAAAAAACTCCATAAAACCAAACAAGGCAGCTCTTTGTCTTATTTTATAAATCTGACAGTGTGTGAACTCGAGAGGGCTTTTTTTTTGCTTTTGCATTTTATCTTCAGAAAGTCACTTCTCTTTAAAGCAAAAATCAAGCAACCTTCTTCCAAGCGATTTGATTTGTTTTTTTTAAGGAGTCATGGTAACACTCCTGTAAGGGAGCCAAGGTGCTGTTGCAAGCAGAAATACAAAATTCGGGCGTTTTGTCATAATTCTGTGTCCTGCTTTGAGCCCAGTTGACAACCAAGCCCTGCCCAACCCTCGCTCACCCCCTGCCCCCCTGGGATGGAGGAGAGAATTGGGAGGGTAACAGTGAGAAGATGTGGGTTTGAGATGAACGGTTCAGTAGGTAAAGCAAAGCAAGGAATTCATCCCCCACTTCCCAATTTCCCAGTGGTTGGGAAAGCAGGGCTCCATCCCACCACACTGGGGAAGGTGCCATCACTCCCAACATCTCCCCCCATCCTTCTTCTCCCCCCAGCTTTATCCCCTGAACATGACACCACATGTTCTGGAGTATTAACTCTCTCCCATGGGTCTGCAGCCTCTATATTTAGATCTCTAAACTAAAAGCCAGTTTTATATTGCTGGGTCCAGAACTGAAAAATTAAAAATATCGATTATTCGGCGACATTTTCTTAAGGGTTGGGGGGGGGGTTTTGTTTGTTTGGTTTTTTTTTTGGTGGCATGTGTGGTTTCCTGTGGTCTGCATCACTTGAAAGTGGCTCCTGAGCCCCTCAGGGTGGTTGCCTGTCCAGGAGGGTGATGGTAACCCGTTGTTCCTATTTGGATGATAAGAGAATATTCCTGCGTGGATGATATGTCAGATATCTGATACAATCATCAATCTGCACATCGAGCTTCTGAAACTGTAAATGTGAACCTTTAGTCAAAAACAGAGAGTTGGGGGTGAACAGAAATCACAGGAAATACAAGACGCTGCAGCTGCACTGTGGAAATTCTGGTAATGACTAAGCAGGTGTCGGTTTTGTTTTGCAGCTCAGTTCCAGTTCTGGGTAAAATCCTGTGAAGTGTCTCTTTCCCCTGAGATGTGAGAAGTACTTAGAGCACTCTCGACTCAGAGAATGTATTTATAGCCCTTGGGTTTCTGCTGGTGGAATGGCACAATTTAACTTTTAAGGAAGGGTTGTGCTCCTGATACACCTGTAAATAATAATCTGTGGTGGATTTGGATGTGACCAATTTGTTTTGTTTGTTTGGTTTTGTTTGTTGGACCTAATGGTTCATCAGGAATTTGGGATTGTTGGATTGGCTCCAGATTTGGGGGAACTTCTCATTTAAGTTGTTGGGCTTTGAATAAAAATTGTCCACGACTGGACATCTCTGGAAAGGACAAGCCGGGCAGCTCTGGGCTGTCTGCTTCTGGAAAGTGCTGGGTGTTATCCCTGTGCAAGGAAAAGGGCCTTAAGGACTAAGAAATGCCTGCCTGGAGGAGGATCTTCAGTTCTCTCCATGTGGGTCACTGTCCTGCCATCTCTCAGTGAAAGTTTAATTTCTAGGCAGCTTTTTGAGGTGTTTGTACCAGTTCCTAATTGACCTCCCTTAACGACCTACTTCCAGCAGGTTATTGGGATCTGTCCCAGATCCCTTCAGGCTGCAACATTCCTTGCCTTCACCCAGGCCACCTCAGGGGGGGTTTAAGGTTCTGCAGTTCCCAGCAGACAATTCAAAATCAAAACCCTGTTTCGAAAGGCAGAAAATTTGTAGTTTTGTTACCTGGATCAAGTTAAGAACTTCTGCCCCTCACCTTGATGGCTGCACAGCTGAGGGTTTGACAGCCCTGTTAGTAATGATTTGTGTGATAAAGGTGAGTTCATTTAATGCAATGAAGCTGTGAGAATTTCCTAAACCAGACCACGCTCTGTCTCACTTGCTGGGTTGTTGTTCATTAGGATTGTTTTCAACTTAACTGCAATTCAGGATGTGTTGACACCACTAATTAAATTACAGATTTAAAATAGCTTGGCTTGAACGACAAAAACTTGCCTCATTTGCTGATTTCTGCTGCATCATAGCAAATATATGTAGTTTTAGTGCAATTTGGGCTGGTTTCTTCGTGCATTTCGGGGTCTACATGTGGGTGCTGTGTTCGGGGCACAGCAGGAGGGACACACAAAACTGTACTTGAAGGTTTCCTGCTCTTATTTGTTAAATTATTTGTAGGGCATTCTCTGCTGTTCCTCCTGTTTTTTTAATCCATCATCCCATTTTTGGCCTCTGGAATCCCAGGGTGTGAAGGGAGGAAGAGTCCAGCACTAAAGAGGTGGCCTGTCCACGTTCCATTAACAGAATTCCAAGTGTTGATCCGTTCACAGACAAGGAGGGTGGTGTGTCCTGTCATAACTGCAGCTCTGAACTGATGCTTGTTTGAGGAAATATAAGCAGCCCTATTTTTGTCTTGTTTAGAAATTGAAAAAATTCAGAAGGGTGAAACAACAACAAAGAAGGATGAGGAAGAGAACTACCTGGATTTATTTTCCCACAAGAATATGAAGCTGAAAGAACGAGTTCTGATCCCTGTCAAACAGTACCCCAAGGTGAGGGCCAGAAAATACCTGCTGAACCTCTGGGATTTGCTTCTTTTCTGTGGGTTTTGTGGCTGACTGAGAGATAGTGGCTGTCAGAGTGTCAGCAGGAGTTAATACACTCTTCCACTATCACTGTGGAATTTTTCCTGTGCAGGCTTGCAGGATCTTATTTCTAATATATTGCATTTCTAGAATGTCTCGGGATACAGCTTTAATGGTGATGCATAGCTGGGGTATTTTATTGCTTCCATGGGTAGAGCTTTGTGTTTTACAGTTAAAAAACCCATTTAACTCGTTAAGACTCGCTGCTTGTAAAACTGCTGCAGAGTAGATGTTGGAACTAAACATGTCAGGGGAGTTAACTGAGCTTGGTTTTTCTGGTAGAGCATTTTCTTCATGAAAAGAACGTTTTGAAACTTAAGTTTTTTATTTTGGTCTGTGTTCTTTGGTGAGGTGAAGAGCAAATGGAGAGGCTGATGGTTTTTTTTTTGTTGTCAGCCAACATGACATACAGAAAAGCTTTTGTTGAAGCTGCTGGACTGTGGAGCTAATTTGTTTCCTTGTCTTAATTCCCCTTACAGTTCAACTTTGTTGGAAAGATTTTGGGACCTCAAGGCAACACCATTAAGAGACTTCAGGAAGAAACTGGTGCTAAGATTTCTGTGCTGGGGAAGGGTTCAATGAGAGACAAAGCCAAGGTAAGGGCATCACCTTGGAAACGTGCACACACAATTCCCTTCGTGTTGCTGTGACAGGCAGTGCCTCTTGGAGCATTTTGTAAAAGATTAAACCATCCTGATCCAAAGGCAAAGCAGTAGGAATTGTTCTGTGCTTGTTGGGAGCAGTTGGATGGGGGCTGAAGTGTGATGGATGTTTTCTTTGGGAGGAGGACTCATAACCCAGACATCTCGTGCTACCCTGTGCCCTTGGCTGCAGAGATGGCTTATGTGAGGCATGAAATACAAAGTTTATAAACTCAGAATTAATCCCAGCTACTCCCTGAAGTGTCCTTCACTAAAGGAATATGTTTCCCCCTCCATAAAAAAAAATTAAATCCATTTTCTAGCTTTTCTCTCTAAAGTCCTTAAATTCTCATGGTTCATTGAAGATCTTGGAGCAGTATGTTCCTGGTAATCTTTAGTGAATCACAAAGTGCCAGGAGGTGTTTTTATAATAGGAAAAAAAAAATGAAAAGAATGTTTGTTGTTTTGTTTTTTTTTTCTTCCTGCTTGTTCCCAAAACTGAGCTGAGAGTCAGCAGAGCTGTAACTTAATTCAGGTTTTACTCGAGCTGCATGAAAAGCTTTTACACTTCCAGCTTGTTTGTAGCTTCTTAAATAGCTGAATAACAGTCTGAATAACGGAGGTGTCTCAGAGAATCTTGTTTGAGGCCTTGGAGCTTCATGAGGTGGTTAAAGAGCACCTTTGTAGGCGTGGAAGAGGAAGAACAACAAGCTTGGATATTAACCTCCTGGGGTAAAAAAAAAAATTGGCTGGGGTCAATTAAAAACATTGCCATTAGCAAAAACCCCTGGGAGCCTCTTGCTGTGCTCTGTTTCAGGAGGAGGAGCTGCGCAAGGGGGGGGATCCCAAATACGCTCATCTCAACATGGACCTGCACGTCTTCATTGAGGTTTTCGGGCCCCCCTGCGAGGCCTATGCCCTGATGGCTCATGCCATGGAGGAGGTCAAGAAATTCCTCGTCCCGGTATGTATCTGCTGACACGTCTTTTATTTTTGGGGGAGGTGGGGTGGGTGGTGAACCTGGCTCAGGGTGGGTAAGATTTGCACAGGGTAATCTCACTTGGGGTAGTTGAGGGAACCCTCTTAGTCCTGCGTGAAGGTATTTATTATTCGACTAACCATGATTAGAATGACCAAAAAACACACAGGGCAATGGTATAGAGCACTCGGAGTAGGTTTTTCCCTCCCTGTACGAGCTGTGGATGCTGGGAGTGGGCAGCTTGTCCAGCTCCACGTGCCAGTTTTAGTGGGAGAATAAATTTAATCTTGCCTGGTATGGAAGAGAGTTCTTAGATGGGTTCCTCTGACTTGCAACTGTAGAAATCCAGGTGGAAAACTTCACTGTCAGATCAGGAACTTAAATACTCAACGTGACTGGCATAAGATTGCTGCGGAGAAGCGGCCACTGTGATGGGGCTGGGTGACATCAGGTACCTCCAGCAGCCCTGTGAGAGAGATCCCCTTGCCAGGGACCAGCTGTGTGCTCACCTGAGCTCCTGGACATGCGGGTGCCAGGACCTTCTTTGGACAAAGCTGCCCTGTTACCTGTTGAGCAAATCCCAGTAAAACCAACCATTCGGTTATTTTTATTCCAGCACAGTAGCCTGGGATATCCCAGGGCACAGCCTGGCTAGTTGGCTGTTCCCTGGAGCTGACTCTCTCCCCCTTGCAGGATATGATGGATGATATCTGCCAGGAGCAGTTCCTGGAGCTGTCCTACCTGAACGGTGTTCCGGAGCCAAACCGCGGCCGAGGAGTCCCCGGGCGGGGACGGGGAGCGGCTCCACCACCACCTCCACCCGTCCCCAGGTATCTTTCCCAAAAGCACACACCTGGAAGTGCTGCATTTTGCTCAAGAGTTGTCCTGTCACAGGAGGTTAAACTGCTTGTTCTTGCACATCAGCTGTCGGGCTCGACCTTGGATTTTGGCCAAGGCCGTTCCAGCCTTGTGTTGCAGGCTCGCCTGGAGCACGCTGGCATCCAGTGTTTTGCATGTTTTGAGATGTAATCTAACGCGGTGGGTGTCTTCTGTGTTATTTTTGATGCCTGCAATCAATAGTTTTATAAAGTAACCTTTCAGAAATTGGCCTGTGAAACCGTGTGTAAACAGATCTTGTGCAGCCTTCAGCAGAACAAGCATTTTCAGATTAAACTGGTGTCGTTTGAGAGCTCTGGGATGGCATCATTCTGTCAGGGCTGTCAAGGCTTTGGGATAAATTGGCAATAAAACTGTTACTATAGTTCTTGCTTCACTCCCTGTTTCATGGGGTAGTGTCTTTCCTTCTGCCTGTTTAGCCCTGACGTGTCCCTCCTCATCTCATCACTGATCCTTACGGATCTGCAGGTCTGGAAGCCATCCCAGGTCAGTGAACTCTGAGAAATCACCTGCCCAAAGTCCTGTATCTCATTTATTCCTCTGCCTGTACATCTAATGCAGCAGATTTCTCATCCAGAGGGAGGTTTTTGCAAATCCTGAAAGGGCAACAACGTTAATTCTTGTGCTGATAAAGGATTCGTGGCTTAGCTGATGGCAGCTCTGTTCAGTTACCGAGTTGTTGCATTTTAAAGCAGATACCAGAATCCCCACAGGAGGTGCTCACAACCCTCTTTCTCTCCTTCCAGGGGCCGTGGGGTTGGTCCCCCTCCTCCTCCTCCTCCTCCTCCTCGGGGGGCCCTGGTTCGAGGAGCCCCAGTGCGGGGGGCCATCGCTCGGGGGGCCACCATAGCCCGGGGGGTGCCCCCTCCTCCAGCAGTCAGGGGGGCTCCTGCACCCCGAGCACGGGCAGCTGGCATCCAGAGGATACCCCTTCCTCCTCCTCCCGTGCCAGAAGCCTACGAGGAATATGTAAGGAATTCCTTATCTTCGGTTTTCAAATTCCAGCTGAATGTGTCTTAGATATTCCACCTGACTGGCAGCAGATTGCTGGGGGGAAGTGATCACCAGTGGCCACTGGGATGGGGCTGGGATCCCCACTGAGCACTGGGATGGTGCTTGATGACCTTCTCTGCCTCTTTAACCCAGGGAACTACAAGTGTCCTATATCCAAAGTAAGGGTTGCTTCTTATAAATGTGCCCCCAAGAACAGAAGTTTTCCATGACTTCCAGTGCATGGTATGAAAAATTACGTCAAAGATTGGTGTAGTTCACGTGACATTCTCTTTTTAAGAGAATTCTTTAAGCAAGAGGCACCCAAGGCTTCTTCCATCCACTAAAATCCTTAAAGCAAATAAGTGAATGAACAGGGGGATGTTTCAAGCTGTATAACTCAGCACCACCCTCCTGCCACGCTTATCTTGGCATCTGTGCTCCTGGTGTCCCAAAGGAAAACCAAGGCAACTGGCTTTGATGCACAGCAGCATTTTGGGGAATCGTCACAATCATTGATACATCTAAAAAGTTTGTTTCTCTTCTCAGTAAAATGTTTTCTCAGCCATAAGTTCAGAGGTTGGGGTTTGTCTAATTGTAAATCTGTGATTTAGACGTCACAGAATGTCCTGGGCTGGAAGGGACCCCCGAGGACCATCCAGTCCAACCCCTGGCCCTGCACAGACACCCCAACAATCCCACCCTGTCCCTCAGAG
>JAYRBT010000064.1:4230381-4252623 GCA_036023395.1 Myiotriccus ornatus
TCAGCTCTTCTACAGCCCCCCCCTTGTGCCCCCTCATTTCCCTTCCATCCCCTAATGCTCCCCCGGACCCTCCTTGTGCCCCCACATTTTTCCCCTGGAGTGGCTCCTTCCTGCCCCCCTGCAGACCCCAAAATCCCGCCCGTCTGGGCCCTCACAGCCTCCACTGCTCCCTCAGAGCTCCCGGGGGGGGCCCAGAGCTCCTGCACCCCCCAAAAACTGCTTCCCAGGTGTCCCACACTGTCCAGCACGAGGACTCCTGAGCTCAGCTCCAGCTTTAACTCTTCTCTGAGAACAGTCTCTAAACCCTCAGCAAAGTGTTTTTTTTACTCCCGAGTGGTGCAAGCTGGAAATTATCCACCACCAGGAAAAGGAATGTTCAGTAACCGATGTGACCTGGGTTTCCTCACAGCTCAGATTTCGCTTGTGAACGGGGGGTTTCATCAAACTTCTCCCTCCTCTGAGGTTGTGTAGGTTCTCCTGAGGTTTAAGCAGGATCCAGGGAAGGTTTAAAACCCTTGGGATTAGCCTTAGGGTTTGCACATCCCTGGAAAAGCTGCATTTGGGCTGATAACCCCGTTGGCCTCGGTGCCATGTGAACATTAAACAACAAATGCCCTGAAAATGGGTTATTTTCCCCAGTTCTAGGGAGCCTAAAAGGAAAAGTTGCGGTCTTCGATTTCAGCACAAAATTGGGCAGAGGGGAGCTGGGTGAAGTCCCGAATTCCCTGGATCCTTTGGGGGAATTCCTGAATCTCTGCTCTGCCTGTGGAAGAGGGATCACACCACAGGGATGCCGATTAAATTCCTTGTGAACTTGGGTTGGGAGAGAGGCAGGGAAAGCTCCGTGGGAGCCTCCACACACGGACTCTCCGTGAACATCCAGCACCTCAAGGAGCTGCTGCCTGCCCCGGGTCCTCACCCATAGCCCGGGGAAATGCAGGAGGCAAGGAGAAGGGTCGGGAATTGGGTTATCCGAAGGGTCGGGGCGGATGAGCCTGGAATTCTCGGCCATCCATGCTCAGTGATCCATCTCTGCTTCCAGTGGTGGGGCCTGGAGCGATCCCGATCCCGCAGTGAGCAGCTGCCACAGCTCGGGAATGGCCGGGGGACGGCGGGGTCCCAACAGAACCTCCTACTGCCGGAACCCGCTGTGCGAGCCCGGAGCTGCCGGCGGCTCCGGACACTCCTCGGGCTCCTCCGTCACCGGCGTGCGCTCCCGGACCAGGTACGGACACCCCGGAGCCGCCTCCACACGGGCCCTGCTCCACCTCTGCCAGTCCATCCCTGGGGCTGGCCAATTCATCCCTGGGAGTGTCCAAAAACCATCCCTGGGGCTGGCCAATCCATCCCTGAGGGTGTCCAAAAACCATCCCTGGGGGTGTCCAAACCATCCCTGGGGGTGTCCAATCCATCCCTGGGAGTGTCCAATCCATCCCTGGGGCTGGCCAATCCATCCCTGGGGGTGTCCAAACCATCCCTGGGGCTGGCCAATCCATCCCTGGGAGTGTCCAGTCCATCCATGGGAGTGTTCAGACGAGTGGATGTGGAGCTCTGTGGGAGGGTTTGATGGGCTTGGAGACACAAGATTGAACTTGGAGAGCTTTTCCAACCTTAAAGCCCATCCAGTCCCACCCCTGCCGTGGGCAGGAACACCTTCCCCTATCCCAGGTTGCTCCAACCTGGCTTTGGACACTCCCAGGGATGGGCCAGCCACAGCTTCTCTGGGAAATCCATCCCAGCCCCTCCCCACCCTCACAGGGAGGAATTTCTCCCCACTATCCCATCTGACCGTGCCCTCTGGCACTGGGAAGCCACTCCCCCTTGTCCTCTCACTGCATCCCCTCCTGAAAAGCCCAGATTCCTTGGAGGTGAGCTGGGGTGTGGATTTGTGCACTCCCCACCTGTGATAAGGAGCTGTGTGTGCTCTCCCAGCAAAGCTGGATTGCTCCACCTGTGGCCTTGCAAAGGCTTGCCTGGATAACTGTATCCCTGTGATTTTCCTGTTTTAAACCCCTGGACTGATCCAGCTGCATCCCCCAGGATCGGCATTCTTCCTGCAGCCACGCTCCCTGGACTCAGTGTGGTTTCCTTTTGGGATTTTCAGTGGGAGTTCGTTCGTGCTCTGTAGTTTCTTTGAAACCCACACCCAGATTCCTTTGCCTGTTGTTATTTAGAGGCTGCAAATCAGGAGAGATATATCTGGTGTATCTTAATTCCCCTCGATTAAAGGATCTGCCTGGGATCCTGTGCGTGCTCACACAGGAACACACACCTCTGGCTAAACTCGTTTTGCCTCCTCAGGTGAATAGAAGGTGAAGAATGAACAAGGGCTTGTGTGTAATTGCTCTGTCTTTCATGTTCAAGCCCTCTTAGATATGTAAATAGCAACTTGAGGTCTGAAAGCTTCCAATTAATTAAGAGAGCCACTGGTTGTCCCCTGAGTAGCACAGCACAGCCCCGGGTTTGAACCTGGCTCAACACAGGGGATTTAATATCAAGTGACCTGGTGCTGCAGGCTGGCCTGGTTCCAAGTTTTGCTTTCTCTGGGCAAATTCCTGTTCACATCTGCCTGCCAGAGTCATCCTGGATGCCTTTGGGGTGCTGACACTTCTGGTTTGTGGCAGCCACCACTGGTCAGCTTGGGTTTCTCAATCGGTATTAGACCGTGCACAGCCTGGGTGGGTGGGCAGGAGGACACAGCCCTGTTCATTCCTGACTCTTGGCTTCCCTTGGCAGGAGTGGCTCAGGTACAGGCCTTTCCAGCCCCCCTTTGGCTGCACAGACAGTGGTCCCCCTGAGGCACTGTAAGATCCCAGAGCTGCCTGTGGAGAGGAGTGTCCTGTTTGAGCTCCAGCTCTTCTTCTGTCAGCTCGTCGCTCTCTTTGTCCACTACATCAACATCTACAAGACGGTGTGGTGGTACCCACCCTCCCACCCTCCCTCCCACACATCACTGGTAAGCACCAAGGATGTCTCTTGGGTCGTTAGACATTAAATTTTATATGTATTTATATTTAATGTAAACTGCATGTGACTCTGCAGCCCTTCAGGGCTGCTCCTGCAACTTGTTATTTTGCCAAGTTTTGGGCACTGGCTGCCTGCTTGTCATTCTCTCTCTGATCCTGGAAGGGAGACCAAAAAGAAGAGAAAAACGTGGGAGTTTCTCTGTTGCATGTGGGTTTCTGCTGCCTCGTGGAAAGGGGATCACTTTGGTTTTGTCTCCACAGAACTTTCACCTTATCGACTTCAACGTGCTGACGGTGACAACCATCGTCCTGGCCCGGCGGCTCATCAGTGCTATTGTGAAGGAGGTAAAGTCCCCAGGCAGATCTCAGAGCTGTTCTTCCAGGGGAATGGCAAGGCTGTGTGTCCCTTCTGCAGTTCCAGACTCTTCTGTCCTTTCCTAAAGAGCTTTGTGGTACGCCCGAGTCAGAATCCCAGGCGTGGTTTGGAATGGGAAGAGCAGAGAACAGAAGTGAGAGCCCCAAACCACCTCTCCTGACTGTCCTTCTGGGATTGTCTCTTAGTTACTGTCTCAACTAGACTGTAGTGATTCTGCTTCTCTCCTCCTGTTTGGCTCTTTTCCTGTTCTCTCCATCACTCCACCTTTTCCCAAGGAAAATCAGTGGGTGTCTGCTCACTGTGGAAATGTCCTGTGGTGAGCCAGGGCTGGTCACACCTTAACTGCCAGACCTTAACAAGGAGCTCTGAGCTTTCCTCCTTCTGGCCTGAGGAATGAGGCCCAGATTCCAGAGATTTTGGAGAGTCCAGATTCCACAGAAGGTCTCTCCCACCGTCCTGGTGTCACTCAGCCTTTCACTGGTGCTCTACTTGATTCACAGATGGAGTTTGCTCCCTGCGGGAAGAGGGAATGAACCTCCCCTGTGCCCAGCTCTCTCCTCTGTCCCACAGGCTTCCCAGAGTGGCAAAGTGTCCCTGCCACGCTCCGTGTTCCTGGTGGTCACTCGGTTTGCCGTCCTCACCGGCACAGGCTGGAGCCTGTGCCGATCCGTCATCCACCTCTTCAGAACCTACTCCTTCCTCAACCTCCTGTTCCTGTGCTACCCGTGAGTACCCCTGGGGCAGGATGGGGGATCTCTCATGGACACTGCACTTATTGAGGCTTCACTTCAGTAAGTGCTCAGTTACCTGGTCACACAGTTTGT
The DNA here is from genome assembly GCA_036023395.1 of Myiotriccus ornatus. NCBI lineage: Eukaryota > Metazoa > Chordata > Aves > Passeriformes > Tyrannidae > Myiotriccus > Myiotriccus ornatus. The sequence goes on from JAYRBT010000064.1 coordinate 4,234,548, forward strand.
ACCTTTTTCTCTCCTGCTGTGTCACATTCCTTGCTGGATATTTAACATCTACCTGTATATCAGCTTTATGTGAGCACCAATTCTTAGACTGCTCGTGTCCTCTGAGAAGAGAGTGTGTGCTTTTCCCATAGGGTTCAGAAAACTCGTGGCTTCAGTTTGCCTTGGCTCCAGGTGGAGGGAATCAAACAGCTTCCCTGCTTTGTGTTAGCTAACAAAGGGGAGCTGGTTGTGTTTCCAGTCGTGTATGGAAATAGCTCCTTTCTCCCTGATAAATGAAGGAGGAAGCATCCATACAGATCTGAGACTTGAGATCAGTGGTGAAGCTCTTTTCAGGAGTTTCTGTAGGTGTTAGAGGCCATTCAGAATCACAGAATGGTTTGGGTTGGAAGGGACATTCAAGATCATCCCATTCCACCCCCTGCCATGGGCAGGGGCACCTCCCAGTAGCCCAGGTTGCTCCAGCCTGGCCTTGGACACTTCCAGGCCTGGGGCAACCACAGGGAACCTCCTCTTGGCTTCAGGAAGGGGCTGTGACCAGAGCCCCGCTGTGCTGCAGCAAACCCTCAGCAGTAACAGCCCTTCTCTCCCGCGCTGCTCCAGGTTCGGGATGTACATTCCCTTCCTCCAGCTGAACTGTGACCTGCGCAAGGCGGGGCTCTTTGCCCAGGTGGCCAACATCGGCCCCAGGGACACGGGCGAGGTGGGGGCCCGGGGCAGGGACTACCTGACGGTGCTCAAGGAGACGTGGAAGCAGCACACGCGGCAGATGTACGGCATGGAGGCCATGCCCACCCACGCCTGCTGCCTGTCCCCGGACCTCATCCGCAACGAGGTGGAGTACCTCAAAATGGACTTCAACTGGCGCATGAAGGAGGTGCTGGTGAGCTCCATGCTCAGTGCCTACTACGTGGCCTTCGTGCCCGTGTGGTTTGTGAAGGTGAGAGAGGGGTGGGGCTGGCCGGGAGGTGGGCACTGCGCTGTGGTGGCAGCGTGGAGGGGGACACTTGAATTCCTAACGGGTGGTACTAACATTCTATTCCTGATCTGTGAGACAAATGTCTCGTCGTAACTCCTTCAGCCCCCAGGGAGCTCTGTCCCCTGGTGCTCCCACCTGCCATCAGCGGAGCACGGGGAGCGTCAGGAGCCGCCTCCCTGATTTTGGTGCTGGCACAGCAGTTCTGCATCAGCCATCCTATGCGGGAGCTTCTTTCCCAGCGGGATTAACAGCTACACGCAGCTGCCTTGTTTTACCTGCCCAAGTGCTTTGTGTTCTGCTGGCTTTGGCAGGTGGGGGCTGTGCACACACGTTGTCACACGGTGCCCAAGCGTGTCACGCCTTCCTGTCCCCCCCGCAGAACACTCAGTACTACGACAAGCGCTGGTCCTGTGAGCTCTTCCTGCTGGTTTCCATCAGCACCTCCGTCATCCTGATGCAGTACCTGCTCCCTGCCCGCTACTGTGACCTGCTCCACAAGGCTGCAGCACACCTGGGCTGCTGGCAGAAGGTGGACCCAGCCCTCTGCTCCAACGTTCTGCAGCATCAGTAAGGAATTCTCTCCTGGGTTTAGGGCTGGATTTTTCCCTGAGAGGGCTCGACAGGGAGCCGTGGTGACACACCTGGACGGGCCAACCTGCCCTCCCGGAGCAGCTGCCCGTGGGAGTGGGAAGGCAGCAGCCCCTGCTCCCACGTGCAGGCAGCACTGAGGGCTCCGTGTTCCTGCAGGTGGACTGAGGAGTGCATGTGGCCGCAGGGGGTGTTGGTGAAGCACAGCAAGAATGTGTACAAGGCCGTGGGGCACTACAACGTGGCCGTGCCCTCCGACGTCTCGCACTTCAGATTCCACGTAAGTTCATGTCTCCCTCCTGGGAAACCGGGGGGTGACACCTGGGCAGGGTCATGGTCCTCGTGTCCTGGACACCTGGGGCTGCCAGAGGGTGGCTGCTTTCCAAGTGGGAATTACTGGGGTTCAGTGCAGCATCTCTTATCCCTGTGTCTCCCTTCGGTGCTGCCGGAAGGGTGACTGTCCAGACCTGCTTAAATGTGTCTCCACAGGGGAATCCCGGAGGAATCCCACCCAAAACCCACCCTGGAGGTTCTGCCTCTCGCTGGGTTGCCTCACCGTGTTCTCCCACAGTTCTTTTTCAGCAAACCACTGAGGATCCTCAACATCCTGATCCTGCTGGAAGGAGCCGTCATCTTCTACCAGCTTTACTCGCTGATTTCTTCGGAGAAGTGGCACCAGACCATCTCTCTGGCTCTGATCCTCTTCAGCAATTACTACGCCTTCTTCAAGCTGCTGCGTGACCGTCTGGTGCTGGGCAAAGCCTACTCGTATGCTGCCAGCAGGGACTCAGAGCAGAAGTTAAATTAAAACAATTGCACTGATTCTCAGCTTGTTACAGAACAAACAAAACAAGAAACCCTCAGAGCTTTGTATTTTTGTTACCACTGTTTTTTTTTTTTTCTTTGATAACTGATGTAATTAAAAGGAAAAAAAAAAACATATTTTTTTACTCCCAACAGGTCGTTTGTGTGTTTGTTGTTCGGTTAAATCCCTCCCACACGCCACACCCCCGTCCCCTCACCCTCCGAGAAGGGCTTGTGTGTGAGGAGTGATTTGTTAATGATGCTGTGCAGTGGTGGATTGGGAGTGGGCAGGTGGGAGTTACAGGTGTGTTAAAGCTCCCAGTGGGGATTCCTCCCAGTCTGGCATCCTTTAGGAGGGGGGTGAACCCTCATCCCATCCTTTTGGGGACCCCAGAGGAGCTGCTGTGCCCCCCTTGATGCTTCGTGGCTGTAGGGGAAGGTCGTGGTGTTTCTCCAAAACGTGGGTTTGAAGTTGCTGAGCCCCAACTGCTGCAGCCCCCCCGACCGAGGTGTGAGGGGTCCTGCTGGGGAGGGGGGGACACGCGGGGAGCAGGGGGGATTTGGGGAGCTCCAGCCGCTCCCCTTTGCCGTGTTACCGATGGGTCGGGTGTTCCCCCCCGTCACCGCCCCCTGCCCAAGCTGCCCTGTCAGGTCTGCGCGGGGCTGGGTGCGACCCCCGGGCCGGGGGAGGAGGAGGAGGAGGAGGAGCGGGAGGAGGGGGAAGGAGAGGGAGAGGAGGAAGGGGCGCAGCTCGTCCCGCGGGTGTCCCGGGCCCGGGAGCACGGGCCGAGCCCGCCCCTATGGGGGCGTCCCGGGCTCCCTCCCACCCGTGGGGGGTCCCGGGAGATCCCGGGGGGGTCCCGGGTCGGGCCTTTGTTCCGGCGGGGCTCCGCCGCCGCCAGGGGGCGCCCGGGGCGCGCGCTCCCGGTCCCGGTCCCGATCCTGATCCTGATCCCGATCCTGTTCCCGGTCCTGATCCCGGTCCCGATCCTGATTCCGATCCCTGTGCCGATCTCGGTCCCGGTCCCGCTTCCGATCCCAATATCTCTCCCCATCCCAATATTCTCCCCGATCCTGATCCCGATCCCGGTGCCGATCCCGGTCCCGGTGCCGATCCCGGTCCTGATCCCGGTCTCAGTCCCAGTCCCGCTCCTGGTCCAGCCCCGCCGCCCCGGGGAGATCGTTGCGACTGAAAGCGGAGATCCAGCCCCGGAGCGGGCCGGGGGGAACCGGGAGCGGGATCGGGAGCAGGACAAGGACCGGGACCGGGACCGGCAGCAGCATCGCCTGGAGCACCGGCGGGGGGGATTCGGTGCCCGGCAGAGCCCCGAGAGACGGCGGGGACACGGCGGGGACACGGCGGGGACACGGAGGGGCAAAGGGCACCCTTTGTGAGCGCTGCCGTCAGCGGGCGAAGGGCGAGGAAGAGGAAGGAGCCGCGGGAATACCGAGGGCTGGGGGGGAGCCGGATGCGGCCGAGCCCCCTGGGACTGTGCCCCCCTCACTCCCAGCCCACACCGGGACCCGCACGGACACGGGATCCCGCCACGCCCGCGGACACCGAGGGGCTCCGCTGCCTGGGGCGGCTGCGGGAACCCCCCGCGCCCCCCGGAAGGTCCCCTGGGGTTGGGTGCACAGAGAGGCCCCCCCAGCCTGTCCCTGTCTCCCGTGTGACCCCACCAGGACCAAATCCAGTCTCCGGACGGGGTTTCCATAGGGATGGGGTGGGGGGGAGGTGATGTCGGGGCGCCAAGGGCGGGTGTGCCGGTGCCCCGGCCCCCTCCCCAGCACGGCGGGAGGAAACGGCCGTGTCCAGCCTTTCCCGAGGATGAGGATTTCCTTCCTCCCATTGAGCAGGGACCCTGGGGTTAGCACGCAGCCGTGGGGCGCTCGGCCACAGGATGGGGGGGTTTGGCTGGGAACTGGGGGGCAGAGACCCCCCCCAACACACAGCCCTGGGAGCAGCTCCCTCGGGACATCCTACTCCTCCCCTTGCCCAGCCAGGACCCCAGGGATGAAGGAGATGGATTTGGGTGGGCACGGGATGGAGACGTGCAGCCATTTCCTTCTCTCCTTCCCTTTTTCCCAGCCTGAGTGCACTGCGGATATTCTGGGGGCAAGAAGGAGCTGGACACGGAGATTACTGGCTTCCCAGAAATGCTCTTCCTGCAGCTGGGAAAGGCCATCACTGGGAGCAGTGACACGTCTCATTTCCCTTGAACGGGGGCTTTCCCAGGGCCCCTGGAGGGGATGAGGTCCCAGGGGAGATCCCGGGTGGGAATTCCCCTGGGAGCAGCCGGGCTCTCCAAGGAGATGGCTCCACTCGGGTCCCAGAGACCCTGGGGGTCCCGGACAACCCAAACAGTGCTGGCCCGTGGGCTGCACCCCGGGGGTCCCAGCCTGGCCAGGCTCCATCTGCCGCCCTCCCCACACCCGCTAATCCCGGGATTAGCAGGCAGATGCCAGGCACAGGTTTGCCGCAGGTAACGAGGATCCCCCGGGAGGAGGTGACGGACATCAAAGTGCAGGCAATTATGGCTAATCCCACCCCAGTGTCCCCCCGGCTGGGCCAGCGTGGGCCCCGAGCCAGGAGGGACAGGGAGCCCCGTGTCTGGTGGGGACACGTCCCGGGGTGCCCCCAGGCCTGGGACCCCAGGACAACGGATGTGCTGGAGCGAGAATCCAGGCAGAAATGCCCTCCGTGGGTTTGGCACTGCTGGGGACGTGGCTGAGCCCTCCCTGTTCACACCCAAAAGGGGGATAAGCTTCGGCCTCCTGCTGCCCGCCGGGAATCCCCTCACTGCTTCCCACCACTTCCCAGCGGATGCAGCTGATGGGAAGTGGCTGTTTTCCCCGCAGAACTCATCCCAGCATTCTTGGGAGGCCACGTCTCCCACTCCATCCCTGTTCCTGGGCCCTGCAGTCAGTCAGTTCCCGGCTGCTCCCAGCCCAGCTCTGCACAGATGGAGGATGGAACGCTCTCCTGGGTTGCTGGGTCCTGGATTTCTGGGTGATCCTGCAGCTCAACCCCCTCACCAGGGACCTGACAGGCACCTCCCAGCGTCTCCTTATCCCCCCAGAAATTCCAGCCCATCCCTGGCTGGTTCACTGCCAAATCCAGCATCCAGCAGCTGCTGAGGTGGGAATCGGGATGGGGGAGGGTGTGACAGGAGCACCTCACCAAGCCAAAGGTGATCCTACCTGGGCTGTGCCATCCTGTACCCAGAGGGTGGCAGCTTTAATTCCTCCTAAACAAATATTTTTGACATTAATAAAGCCAAATCCCCAAAGTGGCTAATTAAGGATTTGTTTGCGCACCGTCACCTCACACCGTGGCAGGTTGTGAGTGAGATCAAGAGCGGAAGAACATCAGAGGGGTGGTGGGAGCTGCTTCCCAGCGCCCATCCCACCAGCATCCCTGCTCCCCCGGGGCTGGGAGCTGGGAACCCCCGAGGAGCAGCCCAGACTTTGCTCTCCTGCAGACCCAGAGCTGTGGGGTCTCCATGGGGGGCACCCAAATCCAGGAGATGCTGAGCTGAGCTGAGCCAGGCCTAGATGAGCTGAGTTGAGCTGAGCCGGCCACCACTGCCTGACCTTGCCCAGGGCTCACCTGGCCAAAACCAGGGCAGGACACTGCCCACGAGGCCCCCCCTCCTCGTCCTGCCGTAATTGGGAGCCCTGATTAGCATATGGGCATCCTCATTAGCAATTACACACATGTCCTCATTTCCTCCTGCAAACAAGTCCGTTATGGGGACCCGGGAGCTGGACCAAACATGGGGCTGATGGCCGGACCCCGAGCCACCCCCCACACCCTCCACCACCGCCTGAGGCCACCAAACTCATTGCACTTGTGCCCGGGAGCAGAGGCAGCACCCCCAGCACGCCGGGCCCCGCCGCGGCGCCGGGAGCGGCTCCCGCGGGGAGCAGATGGTGACTCCGAGTGCGGGGGCCAGATGGACCCTCCCGCCGTCCCCCCTTCCCTTCCGCTGCCATTTTACCCGGCAGCTCCAACCGCCGCTATAAATATTTAACAGCTCCATCCCCTGCTCCGCCACCGAGCAGGCAGCTCCCGGAGCTCCAGCCCTGCACTGGGAGACACCGGGATGAGACCCCCCCCGGCATGTGGACACAGCAGGGGCACGGACCCTCCAGCGGCATCGCTCCAGGGCCTGGGCTAAATATTCCCAGTGATCTGGGCTGGGGATGCTTGAGGACTCAAAGGTCCTGAATGGAGGCCTTGGGACGTTTCCCAAGAGCTGGGACAAGGGGAGAGCTTGGGAAGGTCGCCCACCTCCCAGGTGGGTGTCAGGCTGGGCGCTGTGTAGGCCGAGCCCCCCAAACCCTCACGGAGCTCCAAAGGATCGTAAGTCCCTCCAAACCCACCCCTACGCCCCTGGGGGTCCTGGATCCTCGGTCAGGCCCCAGCCAGGAGCTCTGTGAGCGGCAGCACCGCCTCTGCCGCCACCAGATTTCTGTCCTGCACCCCGATTTTGGGATCCCCCACCCGGCAGCACGAGGCTGCGAGTCCCGACCGTGTGGCTGCTGCAGGACAGGCAGGGACCTGCAGCCCCTGGGGCGGCGAGAGACGTTCGCAGCCCGGGGCTCTCCCGGAAACCGCCGAGTTTCGGTGCCACCGTGGGCCACACGTGCACCGGGGCAGCCCCTGGCTGGGGCCAGGCTTCTTCCCTCCAGCCTTCCCGCTGCTCTTCCGCCAGTCCTGGGGCCGGGGCTGCCTTCCTGCCCTGCTGCCATCCCGCTTCCTGCCCCACGGCGCTGCCTCCTCCGCACGGAGCGTTCCCGGCTCTCCCGGCTGTGCCAGCATCATCCGTCTGCTTTGCCGAGCCTCGGACGGGGTGACCAGGCCTTGGGGCGGTGTCCCCAAGACCCTGTGCCCTCCTCGTGGTTCTGATGCCCAGGATCCCTGTGGGACCTAGTCCTGTCGCTGCTGTCGGGGGGTTCCAGGGGGTCCCTGTTCCACCAGCCCTTCCCTTCCAGCCCAGCGATAACGGCATTGAGCAGAGCCAACCTCCCGCCGGGCTCACCCCAGGGAGCGGCAATTCCCCGATTCCAATCACTTTTGGGGATCTACCACTGACCTAGTTTATAATCCACCGCTCGGGGCGGCAGGGATCGCACGCAGGGCACCGGGAAAGAGCGGGAGCTTTCCGGGAGCACCGACACCCCCCCAGTGCGAAGCCCCTCCCCTGGTTTTTGGGGAGCTGAGGGTCCCGCGGGCGGCTCGGCAGGGCTGGTCCCGGCTCTGTGCTGTGCTGAGGTCAGGACATTCCCACGCTGAGCCCAAGGGTGTCCCCCAAACCGGTCGGACGTGCCGTGACTCAGCCCCGGGTGCCAGCAGGCAGCGGCAGGATGGGGCCTGTGCGGGGCCTCCGCTTCCCAGGCAGCCCTGAGCAAACAGGGAAGTGAAAAATTTCCTTTTCCTCCCTCCTGCAGAGCCGGGTGACACCGCGTTGGGGTGACCTACCCCTGCACCCCGCTCCCTAAAGCAACCCCCAGTCCCTCCCCCTCTCCCGGTGAGGACTGGGAAGGGCTCCTTATCTCCCTTCCCGGCTGATGCAAGGTTTGCTCATCCTGCTGCTCCCCAAGGCCACGCTGCTGGCGGTGTCACCTCCCCTTGAGGGTTCAGCTCTCTGTGGTCTTTCCATATGTTTCACCCCCTGGCATCACCCCACAGTCGAGACCACCCTGCCAGCCCCGGGGTCCGGGGGTTTAATGCCCTGCGGGTGTTGGAAGCAGGCTGCCAGCCCTCTGCTCCAGCCAGGAATAAGTGGATTAGGCACCAATCTCGTTATCGCTGCTGGCAGCCTCACAAGGGCTGTGGGATGGGGACAGGGATGGGGACACTCCCGGTCGGGGGGGATCAGGGGTGGCCAGCGCCCAGTGTGGGGTGGAACGTGGCCGTGATGCATCAACAACCAGGGCTCCTCGGCTGCTTGCTGCTCCCAGGGACGGGGCATCCGGGCTCTAATGAGGCGGGACGGTTAATTAGTCAGTGTCAATTTATGTTAATTAGCCGGAGGAGTAGAGAGACTGATTGCTCTGCCACCTGGCTGGCACTGGGGCGCGAAGGGCCCGGCTGGGGGGGCACCTGTGTGTGCAGGGACAGAGATGTGACTGTGTGTGTGTGCAAGGACAGAGATGTGACCCTGTGTGTGTGCAGGGACAGAGATGTGACCCTGTGTGTGTGCAGGGACAGAGATGTGACCGTGTGTGTGTGCAGGGACAGAGGTGTGACCCTGTGTGTGTGCAGGGACAGAGATGTGACCCTGTGTGTGTGCAGGGACAGAGATGTGACCCTGTGTGTGTGCAGGGACAGGGCCCAGCCGTGGGCAGCACTGGGAGGAGCGCGGGCAGCTTCCTGTGGGTGATCACACTCTGCCTCGCCTTCACTGCCCCCTGAGTCAGGGCTGAGACCCCGAGGAAGCCGCAGGGAATTCCAGAAGGGCTTGGAAAAAACTCCCAGCTGTGATTCCCTCCCTCCTTCCTGAGGCGACACGCGGCTGGTTGGGGTGACGGAGCCGTGCAGGCAGCAGCGAGGCCGGGCAGCTCCCAGTGACTGCAGCAGGGCTGCGTGGAGGGAAGAGGATGGGAAACACAGATCCAGCCAGGGAATGAGCCCCTCTCCGAGCTGTGGAGCCGAGCAGGGATGGAGCAGCTCCATGATCTACTCAATCCAGGCTAACGGCATCGCGGCTTGGGCTGCTGTTGGCTCCTGGGGTTTGTTTCTTCTTCTTCCAGCAGGATTGTGACACAAAAACAAAGGCAAACCCTTAATCCCACAAATCCTCTGCTGCTGCCGCCGAAGGCCAGGGGTGCCTGTCCCCCCTGCCGTGGGATTCTGGGGTCGGACACCGCCCCGGGGGCCGCTCAACTCCAGCCCAGAGCAGCTAAAAATAGTGCTGTGTCTTCACGGAGGTGTTGCAGCCGCAATCAGCCATGCAAAGGAGCCCGAAATTCAATCAGCCGCACGCGACAGAATCCCTTAACCCCTTCCAGGGCGGTGGGGATGCGTCCCCCCCGCGGTCACCGGGCAGGAGGGCCACGCCAGGGGCAGGACGACGTGGCTCCCACTGGGGCCGTGGGGTGCTCAGGGCATGGGGAGCGGGGTCTGTGTCCCCGTGGAGGGGCTGAGCCGCCGTCCCCCCGCCACCCCCAGCCCCCCCCGCCCCGGCTCGCTGCCATCTGCTCCGGGTGTATTAAAGGCGTGGAGGAGCTGGAGAGAAACGAGGTCAGGGCTGTGATGGCAGTGACGGGGCGAGCCTGCTCCCACGGGACCCTGCCACCCGCCTCGTGCCTCCAGTGGGACACCGCTGTGGCACTGGGCGGAGCAGGGAGGACTCTTTGGGATGTCCTTGGACTCCAACGGGAGCCTGGAAAGAGCCCTGGCTGCGGCGCGGGCTCCTGGCTGACATTCCAGGTGGACTTCGCTCCACCACGGCGTTCCCACATCCGGGTGGCACCGGCACAGATGGGCTGCGCCGCGCCCGGGCTCCTCCCGGGATCCCTGCCCGTGCCACCCCTCAGCGGGGCTGGGGATGTACCGGGCACCAAACAGCACCAGCCCCCCCAGATCTGGGCAGCGAGTGCCGCGGGTACCCCCGGGGGGGCTCCCAGAGGCTCCGCCTGCCCCACCCGGTGCCAAACCGTGCCCCCTCCCGTGCCCCCGCCCGGTGCATGTGCGAGTCCCGCGGCAGCCGCCTGCATTTCATGCATTTTTAAGAAGAAGAAGGTTAGTGGGTCACTCCAGCGCCCGGGGCTTTTCTCCAGCTGAGCTGCTTTGCTGCCAAACCCAGCCGGGCTGGCGGCTAGGGGGCTGGGGCGGGCAGTGGGGTGGGCAGGTGGGCAGCACCAGCCTGGCATCGTGGCACTGATGCCGCGATGCAGCTGCGGCCGCCGGTGCCGCGATGTCCCTTCTGCCCCCGCCGTTCCCGTCCGGAGGAACCGAGCGGCTGGAAGGAGCGGGATGCGAGCGGACCGGGCAGGGAGCAGGCTTGGGGGGCGGGATGCAGCCCCCCACGGTGCTGCCACGTGCTGGGATCCAGCCCCCCGAGCCTGGCGGGGCTGGGAGGGAGCAGCGGAGAGGAAAAGCCGGCGCGGTTAAAAGTTAATGCGGAGACAAAGCGCGGCCGCACCAGTGCAAACAGCGGCGGCTTTATGGCCCCGATAAGGCGGTGACGGCTCCACCAACGCCCTGCCCGGCCCCTCCCCGAGGGCTGCACCCCCCCCTCGACATCGACCCCCCTGGAACTGTGTGTGTGTCCGTGTGTCCCTGGGCACCGCTGCTGGCAATGGGGGGAACTCGCTCAGGGGGGAGCCGAGTGTGGGGCGATCCCAGAGCTGGGTGAGCTCAGGCAGGGGTGAAGCCAGATGTGGGGCGAAGCCAGACCTGGGAGAAGCCAGATGTGGGACGAATCTAAACCTGGGTGAACCCAGATACGGGTTGAATCCAGACCTGGATGAAGCCAGACATAGGATGAAACCAGGTGTGGGCGAAGCCAGATGTGGAGTGAATCCAGATGTGGGATGAACTCAGACCTCGCTGAACCCAGACATGGAGTGAATCCAGACCTGGGAGAGCCCAGGTGTGCGGTGGAGACAGACGTGGGGTGAAGCCAGGAGAAGCCAGGCTGGGAGAAGCCAGCCCTGGGTGCGATGGCAGCGCTGCAGCCCCGCGCCCGCATCCCCCCGCATCCCCCCGCATCCCGCCCGGCGCAGCCGTTGCCATGGCTACGGCCATGCAAGTCTGGGCGAGCTGCATCCGCCGGTGCATCCCAGCGAGCCGTGGGGGCGGGGAGGGCACCGCTGCCACCAAACCGGGCCACACCGCCAGTCCCCGCCCCGGCGGGTCCCCAGAACCCCCTGCCGGTCCCTCCCGGGATCTCGGGACGGGGGGCCTGGTCCCCCGCCACAGAGGGGGTGCAGACCCCCTTTGCAGCAGGATGGGGACGGCACAGGGTGGACCCACCGCGCTCCCCCGGCCTTGAAAGCAGTGCAAGAGGTTTGTGAGGGGGTTGGAGAGCGGCACCTGCCACCAGTGAGGGTTCAAAACCCCCACGTGCCCCCTCCCAGCCCATCCCACCAGCTCCCAGGGAGGATGTGAGCTGAACTAGCTCTGCTGGGATTCCTGGAAGGCAAAGTGCTCCCCAAAACCCTCAGCACCAGGCTGGGACACGGAGCAGCCCCCCGGAGCCCACCCCTGGAGTCTCTGGGCTGCGGCTGCAGTGGCCCTGGGGACACTTTCGGTTTTGCTCTGAGTCTGAGGGGAATTCTGCTCCTGGCAATGAAGCAATCCCGGCCAGGGACAGCCCAGGATAAGGGAAGGAGGGGATTTCTGATGGAAAGTTGCAGACAATCCTGGCACTGCCGTGATTCCCCCTCCAAGCTCTGCTCCCAGTCCCGCCCTCGCAGCCCAGCCCAGCAGGGACTGAGCTCCTGCCCCATCCCACCGGCGTGGGATTTTGGGGAGAGGGTTTCCCTGGATTTACAGGGTGTGACAGGTACCTCCAGCTGCATAGTCCTGGGAAAGCAGCCAGGAATTCTGGGAGAGGGACCAGCAGTGGGAAGGTTCACAGTATTGACACTTGAGATTCTTAATGAGGCTTTATAATTAATATTCCATTAGGATGAGCGGGGTGGGAAGTCTGTGGCTCTCAGAGTTGGTTTTCCAGGCAGTTTGGATTCCAGAAATAACACCCCCCTCATCTGAATGATCTTTCAGGTCCCTCCCAACCCAAACTAACACGGTTCTGGGATCTCCCACGCCACCCAGGCACCCGGCATCCCTCCAGCCCTGCATCCAGGCCCGCCTTGGGCTGTCCCTGCGTCTTTTCTGCTGCCTGTCCGTCCATCCCGGTCCCTTCCCCCACGGCCATCCCCATCCTGGGCACACACTGGCCTCTTCTCTGCTGCCTGGGCCCGTCAGATGTTGCTGAAAGGGAACAATGCGACGTATTGTCTGTCCCCGCTCGCCGGCATCAACCCCGGCAGCGCAACAAAAAGACACATTGACTTGCCGGGAGAAAGAGGCCCATAGATCCCGCTGCTCCCGGGGGAGGCACCGTGGGCCCCGGAGCATCCCAGCCCCACTTCCCTGTCCCGGGTCCGTGACGAGGTCGGCTGGATGCCACCGGCCCCGGGGACTCGGGCAAAAAGGGTCACCACGCCGGGAGGGGGGCGGTGGAGGTGGTGGGATGTTGCATCCCCGCTGCCAAGGGGTGTTTTTTGGGATCAGCATCCCCACAGCAGGGGAGGGGGGGATTCTCGCTGTCTGCTCTGCTCAGGTGAGACCCCACCTGCAGAGCTGACCCCAGAGCTGGGGTCCAACAGCAGGAGGATTTGGAGCTGCTGGAGCAATTCCAGAGGAGGCCACGGAGCTGCTCCAGGGCTGGAGCCAGGCTGGGAGAGCTGGGGGGGGGTCACCTGGAGAAGAGAAGGCTCCAGGAAGACTTGAGAGCCCCTTGCAGGGCCTGAAGGGGATCCAGGAGAGCTGGAGAGGGACGGGGGACAAGGGATGGAGGGACAGGACACAGGGAATGGCTTCTACTGCCAGAGGGCAGGGTTAGATGGGATATTGGGAAGGAACTGTGGACTCGGTGAACACGATGCCCACCCAAAACACCCCCCTCCCCTCAGGCTCCCCCCGCTGTGGCGTGCGGGAGCGCTCCCGCTGCACCTCCGCAGGAAACGGGATGGGAAAAGCTCCTCTTGGACTCAGCACCGCTTTTGTTTCCATTATAAACTTCCCTTTTCACGAGGAAGGAGGCTCTGAGACCCGCTCCCTGCTCAGCCCCGGTCGGGGGACCCTGCCTGGGTCAGGGGAGCGGAGCCCACTGTGGTACCACCCGGCGCCCTCCCACCTCCGCTTCCAGCTGGGTTCTGCATCCCACCTTCCCTCTGCACACCCTCTGGAGGCTGCTCTGCTCCCGCAGTGCTCCCCAGCTGGCCTGCTCAGGGTCAGGGAGACCTTTATCAGCCCCGGAGTGTGGCCTAAGGCCGGGATACGGGCGATAAGGCGCGTGGGACGAGCGGGATGCCCCGGCCAGGGCCTTCCTGTCCTTCCAGGAGGAGCCAGGAGGGATCAACAGGCTGGGAAAGGCAATGCAGGGGTTCCCCTCAGGGTGCTGATCCCCACCAAGCCAAAATTAACCAAAAACCATGTCTATGGGGAGGCATCTGGGACTCCTCATGTCCCATCACCGTCCCCTTCGTCAGCCCGGGACTGGGGCAGCACAGGATGGGGCTGGAGGGCTTGAGGTTGGGGCTTGGCTCTGATGGTAAATATTCCAGCTCCTGGCCCCAGAAGAAGGGCAGATGGCCTCCAAGATAAGATATGGAGGAGGTTGCTCTCCCTTTCCTCCTCCACAGCTCCCAACAGCCATCCTCTCCCCCCAGCAGGAGCGGGGAAGGGGGTGATGGGGAGGGAAAGGTCCGAGGGAAAGGGCTGATCCTGAGGGGTGGGATGCACGAGGATGCTGCAGGAGGGAAAAAGCAAGCCCAGAAATAGCAAGTGTAGCAGTTGCAGAAGGCGCCGGTTGCCATGGGATCTTCACAACCAAAAATGACGGGGCTCTGGCAGATACAAGAACGGGCCCTTTCATGTGTTTCTATGGGAAGTCAGCGCCTCGCCGCAGCCTCCCGGGCTGGAGCCTTTCCCAGGGCAGGAAGGATTTGGGGACACTGGTTGTGGTGACAGGGAGAGAGCCCTGGTGAAGTCCCCGGAGGGCTTTGCTTGGGTCCAGGAGGCTTTTTGCTGGTGCAGGTGTCGGAAGGTCACTTGGCACTGACTCCATGGGCAGGTTTGGCACTTCCCATCTCCTGCTTAGGTAAAGGATAGAGATTCCCGGCTCTTCCTTGTGCCTCTTGTTCCCAAGGGCTGTTCCCAAGCTGTCACTGCCGTGGTGGTGGTGGTGGCAGAAGTTGTGACCATCCATCCCTGCGTATGGCACAGCCCGGCCCTGCACTCTCCCTGCTGGAATTCTCTCCCTGGAGAGATCTAATTAGTTAATTCCTTTGCTATTTGTAAATCAATATGGAAATCCCTGCGCTGTTGGTTGCCCTGGCTGGGCCCCCCCTCCCACCCAGCTCTAAAATCCTCCACCAGATGATGTGGGTACACAAATGAATAATTCTTCGTGAAGGGCCGGGGGAATGCGCTGGGTGACAGGGACAGGGCAAGGGGCTGGGGATGGTCCCTCCTCGTCCTTCTCCAGCCCTGTGGTGTGGGAGCCAAGTTCCCTGCAGCCTCTCAGCGCTTAACACCCAATAAATTAATAATCAGCCGCAGTTTAAGTAGGTCTGGAAAGTGGAAAACAACATCCGCAAAGATCTGGCGTCCCCCCCCCCGACCTCGCGGGCGGGAGCAGCAGAGATTTGTCTGCCTGTCCATCTGCCAGAGGGGCAGACAGACTGTAATCTGTCCGTCTGTCTGCGGCCTGCAAATCGACAGCCCTTCCCAGGCAGCCAAAGCCCCCCGAGCCCGGGGAGAGCCCGATGGAACAGGAGCATCCTCTGCCCTGCTCCGCTCCCCTGCCCTCGGGGATGGAGGTAGGAGAGGAGGGATGGGACCCACCGCTGGTTCCCCCTGGCTGGTGGCCGCTGGTTTGCACCGGGGGGGTTTGGGTCGGTGTCTGGTTCACGCCGGAATTCGCCGGTCCCTGTCCTCCACCCGCTCTCCCGGTGTCACCGCATGTCACCGCCAGGCACGCACGGAGCGGGGAAAA
Source organism: Myiotriccus ornatus (assembly GCA_036023395.1). Lineage (NCBI taxonomy): Eukaryota > Metazoa > Chordata > Aves > Passeriformes > Tyrannidae > Myiotriccus > Myiotriccus ornatus. Next base: position 4,249,656 of record JAYRBT010000064.1, read on the forward strand.
CGGCCTTTTCCCGGGATGAGAGCCAGACTGACCGTCCTTGGCTCGCCCAGGGACACCCACGGGGCGCTGGGGTTTCGGCACCGGCGCGGCCACGCCGGGCACTGCCCGGGATCCAGCGGAGCCGCCGGCGGCAGCGCGGGAAGGACAGACATCTGCCCTGGAAGAGGAGGCACGGCTCGGGAATCCACGGGGAATGTGGCTATTTATAAACACAGCCCTTACGCAGCGCTGCAGAAGAGGGTTTTCAAGAAAAGCCGGGATCAGGAGGGACGTGGCGACTGGGGATTCCTCGGAGATGAAAGCTGATGGAAAAACACACCCCAGGAGGTCCTGGCATGGCGTGTGTGTGGGGAGGGGGCTGTCGTTGTCCCCCCACTGCCAACTCTGCATCTTGACCTGTCCAACCATGCTCGAGTTTGCCCTTTACACATCTGCTTCCCGCTGCTCTGGCGCTGGGATCGGTGCTGGAAGGGGAGCGGGGAAGGCAGGGGTGAAGTGCTTTGCCCCCTCCAGCCAAAACATGGAGGAGACCTTGGCTCTGCATGGGGTGGGCTGAGACAAGCGGCCCCAACCCCGACCCCCAGCCCCATAAATCCCCTCGGATCCACCCACCGCCAAAGGAAACCCCTTCCCTGCAAGAGGCCTGTCCACAGCACAGGGGAGGCATTGGTGTCCCCAGCCCAACAGCCAGGGCCACACCGGGGCTGCCACTGCCACCCCAGAGCCCCCCCGAGCCCCCTGAGCCCCCCCAGCAGCGGGGATGCTGCAGGTGGGGATGGGCTGCCAGTGCCTTTCTGCTGAAGTAGTTCCCTGTGGCTTCGGGGTGGGAGGATGGGAATGTCTTGGGGTGGTTGTGTGGGTGGATGGACTTGGACGGGCACTGTGAGAGCCGGTGCTGGCTCAGGGGTAAACAGCACAGCCAAAATGTGCTGCAGCAGCGGGGTGGGATGGGATGGGATGGGATGGGATGGGATGGGATGGGATGGGATGGGATGGGATGGGATGGGACAGCAGCATGAGGCCCCTTTGCATTCCTGCAGAGAAGAGCCAGGACCAAATGACCCTCAGCAGGGAGACTGCAAACCACTCCCAGAAGGTGGGGAGGGAAGTGTGGAGCTGGGATGGACACTGCCCAACGCCAGACGGCTGCTGGGACAGTGGGAAGGGCTCCCCAGCCGGGCTTTGCTCCCCAGCAGGAAAGGGTTGGGGACACCAGCCCGGAGCTCACGCACAGGGACAAGTGCTGGGAGAGAGATCCCGTTCACTGACTGATTCCACACGCTCCCTTGGACAGTTTGTCTTCCCAAAGCCCTGAAATGCGCGTGTTTTCCAAGGGGGAATGTCCTCCTTGGCTCCCATGCTGCTCAGGACACTCCGGCCCTCGCCGCCGGCCGGAGCACCCGGCAGCCATCCAAGGGCTTTATCAACTGGCACCCAAAAGTCAATAAGGAAGATGCCGCCTGTTTTAATTAACAGCAATTTCGCTCTGGCGGGGGGTGAGATGATGATGATGTGCCGGGGGGAGGGAGGCCAGAGACAAAACATGACCTTGTTGGTGCAGCGCACACAGCGGGACATTGTTTTCCCCCTCGGAGACTGGCCTTGATCCTGCCTGGGCCCCGGGGCACAGCTGGGTGCTGGGGGACGGGGGCTCTGCTGGGAGCAGGGTGCCCAGTGCCTGGAAGGTTCCAAGTCCGCGGGGCTCGGGACGTGGCACCCGGGAGCGTGAGCAGGGAGTGTCGGTGGTTCGGACTGGCACAAGAGGGTCGGGATTTTGGGAGCCCCCAGTGAGGTCCGGCTGTGCCTGGGTGCCGTAGGAGCGAACCCCCCACTGGCACTGCTGGACCCCTGGCAGCACAGGGACGCTGCAGGGCCCTTGGCAGAATCAGCATCCACTTGAGTTTAGTCCCGTTTTCTTTTCTCCTGAGCTCTCCTATTCCGGGAAATCAGAGAGGAAGAACACCCAGAGGGGGAAAAACCTCCCTGGGTGTGTGCCAGGGTGCTCGTTGAGGAGCCGGGGTGTGACCCATTGCACAACCTGTCCCCAGTGCAGAACCCTCGGGGAACTGCTGGAGCTGGGGTGAGAGGGAACCCCGGGGGAAGTGGGACCCTGAGGGGAGCAGGACTCCAGAGTGAGCAGGATTGAGATGACCGGCACCACGATGCTGTCCCGGAGGTGACGGGGAAGGGACAAGTGGCACCATAGGACACTCCCAGGGTGACTGGGATGGGGCGAGCAGCACCCTAGGGGGGCTGGGGGTGGGGGCACAGGCGCTGTGCAGGCAGAGGCACCCCAGTGGTGTCAGGGATGGGGAGAGCAGCACCCCGGGGATGATGGGGCTTGGATAAGCACCTCCCATGCAGGGAAAAGGGCACTGGGCGCGGGAGGGCTCCCCACCACCCCCCCCCACCGCGGCTGCCCCGATCCCCCGGGGGTCGCACAGGAGGGTCGGGGTGGGAGGGGCTCGGCGGCCGCCAGAATCCCCCCGCCCTCCCCCGTCCCCGGCGGGGGCGGTGGCTCCACCGCGGTCCCCCGCCCCCGGGGCGGGCTCGGCACCGTCCCGCCCCCGCCCCGCGCCTTATCAGCGGCGGGCGGGGGGCTCCCCCCACTCCCGCCCAGCGCAGCCGCCGCGGCGGGGCCGGCACCACCCGACGTGCCGCACCATGGGCAGCCAGGGCTCCAAGGCGGCGGGCGGAGACCCCGACACCGCCAAGGCCAACGGGCAGGTGGGTACCGGGGGGAGCTCCGCGGCGCCGGGACCCCCCGCGCCCCGTCGGGGCGGGCGGGAGCGCGGAACAAAGGCGGCGGGGAGGGGCGGCGGCGGCGGTCCGGGGGATGGGGAGGGCTTCTTGCGCCCCCGGGGTGTGTGGGGAGGGTTGCTCTGCCGTCGTGGGGGGACCCTCCTGCCCGGCGGGCGCCGGGCGATGCGGCAGCGCCCGCGCCGCGCCCCGGGCTCCCCCCGGCACC
>JAYRBT010000064.1:4252797-4267341 GCA_036023395.1 Myiotriccus ornatus
CCGCCCCATCCCCGATGCGCCCCCTTTCCCCGGACGGGAGCCCCCTCCGTGCCCGGCGTTCCCGTTTCCACTGGCAGGAACCCCCTCTTTTGTCCCCATCTGGATTCCCCCCGGGGGAGCACCCCCCCCCCCCTATTTAGGTTGGGGGTTTGGGGTCGCGGTTTGAGGTCGGGATTTGGGGTCTAACGCGGAGCTGCTCTCGCCCCCCCCCCGCAGGAGAACGGCCACGTGATCTACAACGGGGACATGACGCCCAAGGTGGGGGTCGAGGTGTCCCCCCAGAACGGGAACGGCTCGGCTGAACCCCCCAAGGAGGAGAGCGAGGGCGAGCCGGGCGGGGGGGACGCCATCGAGCCCGCCCCCCCCGCCGACGGGGGGGACCCCAAGCCCGAAGAAGGGGCCGCGGCCCCCAAGGACGCCCCCAAGAAGAAGAAGAAGTTCTCGTTCAAGAAATCCTTCAAGCTGAGCGGGATCTCGTTTCGGAAGAACAAGAAGGAAGCCGGGGACTCCTCTGGCTCCTCTCCCACGGAGGAGCAGGGCAAGGGCGAGGAGAGCCCCGCGGGAGGGGTGCAGCCCTCGGCTCCCCCCGAGGAAGGGCCGGCCGAGGAGCAGGGGGGCCCCGGGGAGGGCAGCGAGGGAGCTGAGCCCAAGGGGCAGGAGGGGGAAGCCGGCGGGAGCAAGGAGAAGGAGGAGGAGGAGGAGAAGGAGAAGCAGCAGGCGGGGGAGAGCCAAGGAGACACAGCCAAACCCGAGGAGCCCTCGAAAGCCGCGGGGGCCGAGCCCACAACAAGCCCCGCGGCGGCGGCGGAGCAGAAGGAAGAGTAGATTCCACTTGGCATCGTCCTCACTGGAGACTCTCACGCCGTCCTCTCCATCCTGGAACACCACGGACTCGCCCACACGATCCCCCCCTCCCCGGCCCACCTAGAACTGACACCACTCCCCAGACCCCACACGCCCCTCGAGGTATTTTCTTCCTTCCCCCTCTCCTCCCTTTTTCCCCCCCCGGTAGAAAAGCTGGTTTGGATTCCCACACCACTGCCACCACTTGGAGTAGTTCTACCTGAGTCCTTCAAAAAAAAACTGGGGGAGGAAGATTATTATCCTGGACATCACTGGAGTTTTACAGTTCGTAAGAAAACAGATCCCACGTTCCTGCTCTGGATCTCTGCAGCCTCCAGACTGTCCCTTCTCCTCCCAGCAGCTTTCCAAGCCCACGGACTGTTCAATGGATTCTTTTTTTTTTTTTTCTTTTTTTTTTTTCTTTTTGTTCTTTATTTCTCAGTTTACATTCCTGGTTCTGACTTCATTTAAAGTATTTTGTGCTTTTTATAGAAATCGATGGTTTAAAAGCTAATCTGGTTAGTTTTTTATAATGTCTTATATTGGCTTAAAACCATAAAAGCTTGTAAGTCCGCTGTGTTTAATTCTGCTTCTAAGGGATAACTTTTAGGGTGTGGGGTGGAGAGAGGGGACCCTGCCAGCTGTATAATGTGAAGCAAAACGTTTGTTTTCTCTGTAAATAATTTTTTTAATGGCCAAACCACTTGATTTGCAATTTTCTAACTTGTAAAAAAAAAAAAAAAAAAAAAAAAAGGCAGGAAAAAAAAAGAAAAAAAGGAAGAAAGAAAGAAACCAAACCACGAAACAAAAAGCTGTATGGGGCTTTCTTGTAACATTTGAAAGGAATAAATGGTGACCCCTTTATGGGAGAACTCGAGTCCTTCTTGTCCTGGATGCCAGGGAAGGGCCAAGGGAAGATGGCAGTTGCTTATTTAGTTCAACAGCTGCTGCATTTAATCACTGCTCACACTTAATTGACTTGCAGCAGATGTAGAGCCACAGCCACAAAGGACTTTCCCACACCAGCCCTGTCCCTACCCCCAGACTGCTGCTCAACTGGCTGCTGGGGACCTGTTTTTGTAGAGATCCAACCCGATTTTAACTGGTGGGGTGGGAGGTGGAGGGTTGAAAAATCCAGTATTTTTCTCACAATGAGGGTTACTGGGTGAAATTCCCGGTTTTTTTAAGCGTGGTTCCTCCGGTTTAAATTAATTTTTTTTTTTTTTTGGTGGCTTTTTAGAGAAGGATTAGCTCCTCTCCGCTGAAAAGAGCACAAAAGGCGTGCGCTGGGAGCAAAGATTTCCTTAACAAAGGGAAATCCAAGGGCACAATGGTGCCTCTATCCCTTCTCCTGTCACCTGCACAGGGGGGTTGAGGTGGCTTTTCCCAAGGAAAGGTGGCTTTTTTTCCCCCCCCAAGGAGGAAGGAGTGCTGCCCCCGGGGGAGCTGCTCCCACCAGCCCCTCCATTTCATGGCCTGCTCCCAATTCCCATCCCAGCTCCCAATTCCCACCTGCTCCTGCTGTTTTGGCTGGCAAAGAAGATGGAGAAGAGCAGAAAACCCATTGTTTGCCCAACAGGCACCACCCTGGGAAAGGGTAAGGACCATCCGGGCTCCTCCGGAGCCTCGAGGTAGGTGGAAATGCCCCAAAACTCCCTGTTTTGTTGTGCAGCACATCCCTCTGGGAAGCAAAAACAAGGGACCTGCTTCCCGAGGGAGCAGGGGATTCATCCCTAGTCACGGTGTGTGGGGGGGAACAAATGGGGTGTTTCGCCCCCTTTCGAACCAGACCTGTCCCTTCTGAGCCCAGCCGGGGTCTGTCATCCCGGTGCATCCGCCCCAGCTGCAGCGTGGCAGCCATTTTAGGAATCCCTGGAAAACAGAGGGACTGCGGATGCTCCCGGGATCGGGGTGGCGGGATCGGAGGGCGGCTTTTGTTCCAGGACGGGGAGGATTTGCTCGCGTGCTCCGGTGAAAGGGATAACGGGGCTCCCCCCACCCCAGGATGGGGGGGTGTGTTTGGGAAGTCAACTGTGCTTTTTTAGCTGTAAAAAAAAACAGAGATTTGGCTCCCGTGGCCATTTCAGGTGTGATCAGCTGCACAATTAACCTGCCTCTAATTAAATTAAGAGAATTTTTGCTCGCTCCAAGGCCGGGTAAAGCCACTTGAGCTCATCCAAATGGTGAATCAAGTTCAGCCCTTCCCCATCATTTATTATTCCTTTTCCAGAAGCGCTTTGAGCATCGCAAAGTGCTGCAAGCCCAACCCCAAACCCCAGTTAGCAGCAGGGATGCTGCTGGAGGAGAACCCAGCTGGAATTTGGGAGAGACGGAAAAACCACCCCAGTGACCCTCAGTTGAAGGCGTGAGCAAATAAACCCCCTCAAAAATTGTGGTGTTTTGAGTCACCTTTCCCATAGAAAAATCCAATTATTTTGTAAAATCCAAGGGAAAATAAAAACCCCAAATATCTATAAATTAGACTAAAGCAATTTTTCAGGGAAAAAGGGGGGGGGAAATTGTAACAAAATCAGAAACTGATTTTTCACTGAGTAGATCCTAAACCAAAACGTTTCGGTGGACGGGACTAAACACTCACCTCTCTTCCCAAATATTGTTAACGTGTGGAATTTTTTGCTGGGATCTCCATCACATCCAGCAGTGGCTCTGAGAATGAACTGACCACCCCTCCATCCCTGGAAGTGTCCCCTCTGAGCAGAAAGCAGGCCAGACTCCAACCATAGAAATGTACCAGTTTTATTAAAAAGATTCTCAAAATTCAAAATAAACGCATCTTTAAAAAACCACAATATATTTCCCCTCCCCAGCCCTCCCTCCCCCAGACACAAAGTTTACACTGATCTCTCTCTCTCGCTTCACACACAAACACTGAAGAGCAGGAGTGACACGGCACCCGGATCCAAAGAGACTAAAAAACAAAAAAAAAAACCGGTGGAAAAAAAAAGGGGAGGAGTGGGAAAAAAAAGCAGCGTTTTTAAAAAAATAAACCCTTTGAAAAATAACCTGTGTTAAGTTTTAGCAGCATTATTAGAGTTGAAACCCGTGGGCAGCGCTCCCCGGGGAGGTCCCAGATTCCCCCTGAGGGCCGGAGGAATCCCCCTGAGGAAGGAGAGCAGCGAGTCAGAACTGCCTGAAATCCCAGCTTGTCGAGGGAGTTTTTCCACCGAAAGCTCAGCTAATGATCAGCTGTACAAAAGGAGATGCTAAAGAAAGGGCAGAGCTGGTCACAAAAGAGCTTCGGGGGGTGAGATAATGTGTGGGAGGAGGAAAAGAAGGAGCTGTAAGAGCGTTCAGAGCCCCATCTGCTGTTCCCTCAGGAAGGCAACAGACAAAAAAAAAAGGTTCTTCGTATTTACTGGCCTCGGGAGGAAAATTCAATTTGAAAACATTTGTAACTTCAGGTCAAAAAAAAAAAAAATAAAAATGACAGTATTTCAGGTGGTGACAACACATCGAGTGAAGTTCTCAGCCAGGCTGGGGGCTGGGCTGGAGAGGGATTGGGGATTTCTGCAGTGGTTCCAGCCCAGGACACGGATCAGTGCTGGGAGCTGAGGGCAGAAAAGCAGGAACAGCAAAGCCAAAGGGGCAGTAACTCACTTCTCACTCCCCCAAAGAGGGGCACAGGTATAGAAAAAAGCAGGTATAAAAGCTCCATCCCTTCCTCCAGGTGCATAATGCTGCCACACTCCCTGGATCCGCCAGATCTCGGAAAACTGAGCCACCACACATGGGTGATGTTCATGCTGCATTTTCCAGATCTGGGCTCTGGGGGTGATTCACTAAAAATAAAAATAAGAAAAAAAAAAATCACTTTTCAGGTTGTTTTTAAGCTGCTTCATCTCTTTCCACAAGTTTGCTGCGGGGAGGAACCAACTCTGTTCAAGAACTGCACTATTTGACCCTGAGAAGTGGCACCAGCTTGCAGTTAACTTGCCACAGTGGAATCAAACTGAAGACCAAAGGAATAGTCTCTCACAGGCTTCATTTGGGAACTCGGATTCTCCCATAAAACACCACCAAAAAAAAGTAAACAAACAAACAAAAAAAAGAATTCATGGCCATCTTTTCCACCTAACCTGAAATGCAGATACTACTTCTACTTAAATTATTCTTTTCCAAGGTTATTTCAGAGGAGAGAGTAAAGGAAGTGATTTTTTCTGTTGTTGTTTTGTTTAGAGACACACTAAGGAGGCAGTGGAAGGCAAAGAGTGAAACTTCCCAGTCACCAAATCCGGGCAGTGCAGGTCTGGCTGCTCCGCAGAATCCTCCCCTCTGCTCCCAGCAAGGAGTGCAGCAAGGAATAATTTACAGTCCTCAAGTCATTTATACAATTATATAGAAATATATACAGAAACATATATAAAATATAAATCCTGTGGAATAGGAGGCAACCCGGGAGCTAAAAACCTACGACAACTACGCACGGACAGGCCCGTCCAGCTCAGGTGGATTTTGGCTCTTCCTTCGCCCTGGGGAAGCAAGAAGGGAAAGGATCTGGTTTAAACAGGCAGCTTGAGCTGTGCTCAGGCTCTAAAAAGCGCTGTTTATCTGGCTCATCTTCAGCTAAAATTTATAACATGCTGCTGAATGAAGGTTGCAGTGTTTTGATTATTTTTAAGCAGCATTTTTATCTTTGAGCCCCGAGAAGGCGCTCACAGCGTTCCATCAGGTGGGCTGCTCAACACCTGCGAACTTCTGCCTGTTAAGAACCCGCGACAAAGCCACCCAAGCTGCCACATCAACCCTCCCAGCAGCCTCCAGACTCACCCTTTGGGTTCTGCTTTCTCCTCTTTCGCTTTTTCCTCTTCCTTCTCATCTAGGAAAAAAACAAAGACACACATACACAGCAGTGCAGTGGGAAAGCACCAGCCAGAAACACCCCCCAGGTGCCAGCTCTGCTGCTCACCTTTTTTCTCCTCCTCCTCTTTTTCCTCCTCTGCCTTCACACGCTTGGCTTTCTTGAAGTTGGCGACGTTTTTGCGCCCTCCTTCCCCTTCGTCCTCGGAGTCAGAGAATTCCTCGTCGCAGGATATTCTCTTGTTGGAATTGCGGACTGAGTGGGAAGAGGACACAGGTTGGGTGAGCAGACTGACAAGTCAGGAGGCTCCAGGCACTAATTCTCTGGGCACATCCACTCACTGGAGTGAGCTGAGGAGCCTACCTAAGTCAGGATTAGGCCACGATAAAAACACTTTATCTCTGTACCTGCTGCACTTTTTAACTCATCCCTCCTCACTGCTCATGCCCGGGATCCAAGATCACATGGACAACTTGGATTAGGTACAGTGTGATGTCTAGACTTGACAGCATAAGCAGGTTAACCAGCCTCCCACTGAGAAATCTGTCTGCCAGATCCTGAAGGCCAATCTGGCCACAAACCACCATTTTCACCGTGCAAGACACTTCTGGCATCACACCTGACAGGGTTCTGTCCCAGCCCCTACATCACAGGAACTGTCTGAGCTCTCACATCAAAGTCTGGACCTTCTCCACTACAGAAATCATCTGGCAAAGGAAATCCACCAGCACCTGCAGTGCTCAGCACCAGTGCTTCATCCTAGAAAACCACCCAGGGAGGTGGGAGTGGAGTCAAACCGAGACTCCAGAACCACGCACATCTAAATCCTACATCCTCCTCCTCCTCCTCCTGTTTGGCACCCAGCCAGACACAAGCACGTACCTGAGATGCGTTTCTCAGGGTCATCTTCCTCTTCATCTCCGCTGTCCTCCTGAACAGCATCCTCGGGAATGGGCTGCATCTGCACCCCGGGGGCGTGAGGGAGCATGCGCAGGTTCTCGAAGAGGCGCTGCCTGGAGCCGCCCAGGGAAGGAACACCTCGGTCAGCAGGGGCCTCCCAGGGCCCTGGAGGTCCCAGGGAAGGGCCAGTCCCCGGGGGGAGCAACCACTTACTTGATCTTCTCGAGGTACTCGTTGGTGTTCTGGTTGGTCATGTTGGAGGGGCTGATGTGGAGCTTGAAGTCTGGCCCAAAGTACTCAAAATAGTCATTATATGGGAGCTCTGCGGGCAGATGAACAGGAATAAACACCAAGCTACCACCAGAATGAAACAGGAACAGCTACAGCAAACCAGGGCACCCAAAAGCCCTCCCACAGAAACAACCAACAGGCAACAAAAGCAATCTTGGGGTTCCTGCCTCTCCCCCAGCAACACCTCTTCCCTGAGCTGTTCCAGAGCATCACTGGTGCTCAGTCTTGTCCAAAGGCTGCAGGGGAGGATTACCATTGGGAATTTCGGTGTCCAAAGCCACGGCAGTCTCATAGGTCCAGCACCTGGCCACGTTCCGGATGGTGTAGCCGCCCCCTCCCAGCATCAGCATGGGCAAGTTAAAGCTTTTCACAAACTCCACACACTTGGCATGACCTGCAGCAAGACCAGTGGGGGGGAGAATGTCACACTCATGGCATAAGAACACACTTTTCCATGGAATCTCAGTGATGGCAGCTCAGCACAGGCACTGTGAGCTCCTACCTTTGATGGTGAGGTTGAAGCAGCCCAGCCTGTCCCCGGACAGGGAATCCGATCCGCACTGCAGGACAACGGCACTCGGCTGGAACGTCTCCATGACTTTAGAGATCACCTAAACAACAACCCCCTTGTTACACGCTGTGCACAGGACACTGTCCCAGCAGCACAGTGACACCCACGCCAGCCAGGGCCGCGAAGACATCCCTGGTGCTCCCGCAGCTGCCGACTCCCCTGTCCCGGAACACTGGGGCTCTCACACGCCGGAGCTCCCGCACAGGCCGCGATTGTTCGGGGGGAATAGAGCCCCTGGTGAGTCTCAGCACGGAAAACTCCACCAGCCTGCCCCAAGAACGGCTCCAGGGACAGAGTGTGACCCACTCAGCAAGGATGAGTTCACTCACGGGCTTGAATATGGCTTCGTAGGACTCGTCGTCGATGCCGTCCCGCAGGGGGTAGTTCACGGCGTAGTACTTGCCTTTGCCTGCACCAATGTCCTGTTGGAGTGAGAGAGGAGAGGCCACAGCTCACCAGAAGTCCAGCTGGAACACAGAAACTGTGCTCCAAACCGGGAAGGGGAGCCTGGAATTCCAGCAGTGTAATCCCAATGTTAAGCCCAGCCCGCAGTGCCAGTCTGGGCTGACCACGTCACTACTTGAAAATTATATTTATATATATTTTAATTTCTATTATCACTCTCATACCCAGGTGTATTATTAAAAATAACTTGTTAAAAATGATTAATTCATTCCTGGTGCACAGTGGCTGCACCAGGATAAAAATGCTGCAGCTGCATCAGCAACAAACTCCGGGCAGGGCTGAAAAAACACAACTCAAGGGTGAAAGGCAGGAGAATTCAGACCAGAAAAATGTAATTCCACTAGAAAAGCATATAAAAAGAGGTAAAAAACCCTTCACCCCTGAGAAAAGAGGAATGGAAATGCCAGAAGTCACAGAGGGGCACCTGGATCTACCTGAGTGACACAGTTACCACCAGGACTCATCAACACAAAGAACTGAGTCACAGGAATAAATGCCAGCAGGATAAATCCACTCAGAAACCTTCCCCCAAGAGCTCGGGTGACCAGGCAGCTCCAGATGACCAACACACCATTTTCAGAGCCCCTTTTCTGAGCAAAATAACGGTGATACCAAAGCCTCGGGTTCAACACATGACCACAGGCAAAAAGCTCCCACTCCGCCAGCTGAACCTACACCTCTGCCCTCAGGAAAAGGGTGTCACTCTGAGGGCAGGAACACCCAGGGAATGGAAAAGGGGCAAATTCCAGGGTCATTTTCAGCCAGGCCTTCACTCTCACCCGCAGGTCCCCTGTTCCTGGGAAGTATTCGCCGTACTTGTGGAAGGACACGGTCATGACACGGTCCGTGGTGTAAAAGGCCTCCTCCACACCATCGCCATGGTGAATGTCGATGTCAATGTACAGCACCCTCTGGTGATACCTGTAGAGGGGGGTGCAGAAAGGAGTCAGGATATTCCATTCATCCAGACTGAAAACCGCCCTCACCAGCAGAGAAAACGAGAACAAGGAATCTGGGGCTGGTTCCCAGGCTCTACAAGGAAAAGAGCTGCAGAGGAGGGACCCACGCCTCAGTCAGCGGCGGGACGGACCCACAGAGGAAAAGAAAGTGGCTTTTGCTGCTGAGGGCAGACCCAGCTCAGTTTATTCAGATTCAGCCAACAAACTGCATTTTTATGCCCAAGCCTCCCACTGAGGTTTGCCCTGAGCCAGGAGCTGTCACACGTTCCAGCTGTGCCCTCTTTTCCAGGGTGGGTGGCAGAGGGAGGGCACAAAGAGCACCAGCACAACGCTCCAGAAGCCTCTGCTTCCTGCACAGTGCCACTGCTCAGACACAGACATCCCAAAAGCTGATTCAGCCCTCCTGGGAAAACACAGCTTCAAAAAAGGCAACAGAAAGAAAAGGCTGGGAAGGAGGAGGTGCAGCAGGAGGCACAGACAGAGAGGTGGACGGTGCTGCCCTTACTTCAGGAGCTCCAGGATGGCCAGGACGATGTCGTTGACGTAGCAGAAGCCAGAAGCCTCCGACTTCTTGGCGTGGTGGAGGCCTCCTGCCCAGTTCACTGCAATGTCTGTCTGCTGCTTGTTCAGCTTCACTGCACTGGCTGGGGGGGGAACAGTTAGAGAAGGTGAGAAACGAGAGCAAAGGGCCCGCGGCAGGGACGGGCCCTTCCCACGGCACTGCTCACACGGGGGGTTTGGGTCCCACACAGAGCACGAGGGTCGAACACTGCATGTGTCCACTGACTGACAGGGGGCAAAGGAACGGAGGGGAAAGGGAGAAAGAGGGGGGAAGGGGGAAGAGAAGGGGAAATGCAGGTTCTGCTCTATCTGCACACACTCACTGCTTCCCATTTTTGACTCAGAGCAAACAATCTGCCCAAACAAGCGCCCAGCTGGGGTCCCACTGAACACACTCTGGATTTCTCAGTGCCCCGAACAGAAGGGGCTCCAGTGAAAGGTTTTATCCAACACCTCTTTAGGTGAATGTGCATTTAGGCAAACGCTGAGCCTTCCCTCAGCCCCCTCCACAAACTTTGCTGTGCAAGTCTCCCAGGACCAAAGCAAACCCTCTGTCCCGTGGAATCTACAGGACCAGAGGGCACAGAGCTCCTCCAAAGCCAGGCTGTAGCCAGTGGCTGTTGGTGCTGCTGCACCACCTTACAGGAAACACGGAGGTGTCACTGTGATGTAGCAGCCACAAAGCTCTCAGTAACAGTTCCCCAACACCTGCCCTGCCTGCAGCAAAGCACGTGGAAACTGTGAGAGCATTTCAATGCTCCAGCTTTGAGGGAACTCACTGAATCCCCTCAGCTCCTTGCTCATGCTCTTGTTGTAGCACACAGATAAAGCAACCCCTTTTCTTTACTTTCCAGGTTGTGCCTGCCCACAGCAAGGTTTTAATAGCACTTTTTTTTTAATGTAAAGCACCTCACATTGATTTTTATTTTTTTTTATTAAAACCTGTTGCTGTGGTTTTGGTTTAACTCTACCACTGGTGATGCTGTTACACCACTTAAAGAGCCCTTCAGGTACTCGAGTGAGGAAACCCAGACTGAAATGGAGAGGGATCCATCAACATGCAAAGCTTGGGGCTCACAAAGGGAGAAATCTGGATCTAATTATTAGGGAAATCAGAAATAGGTTCACAGAGCTCCCCCACCACCCCCTTCAACAATGTGTTTCCTGGACAGAGCCACACAAAATACATCTGCTTTTTAAAGGGGAGAGAGCACAGGACTTGTGATCTTACCAACAGAGCCTCCAGCAGAGAGCTGACAGAACTCAAACAGCCCATCAAACACAGGGCAGTCCTCCCCAACATTAACTACGAGAGGAAAATAAAACAGTCAGTAAGGTAGAACCACAAAAAAGATACCAAGCTTATACCACCACTCAGATTAGAAAGGCAAAGCGGGTGAGTGACCAACATCAGACAGTTTTTAGGTTCTCAGCTGAACTGCAGTTCTACCCTTGACAAATTTCTGCTGTAACCACTCCCACTATTAAAAATAAATAAAAAAAAAGGAGCAGATTTGTGCCTAATCCAGGGAGACCAAAAACAGGTCCCTGTCACCTTAAAATCACCATTAAAGAGCCTTTCCGTGGGCTGGAGGGGTTGGAACAAGACACCAGCTCACAGTAAACCATCCTGACACAAAGCTGCCAGGTATTAACGTGGATCTCAACCCCTTCCAAACTGCCACTGCCCTGAGAACCCTTTAGAGTTACTGCAGGTTTGGGAGATAACTGAGGAGAAGGTTTTGTGGTTTTTTTAGCTGGTTTGTTTGATTTGCCCAACTCTTTCCCACCTCTGGTTGAAGATAAGCACGTTAACACAAAACCCGTGCAGCTCATGAATGGGGCAGTTCAGCCACCTCTGGCTCTTCAAGCCACCTTTAAAATGACTGATCTACCAGAAAAATCAACAGGGAAATGAGCAGAAGGACAATTTCCCGTGGTTCTTCCTGCTCTTTTTTTTTTTTTTCAACCCCAAACCTCCACGCCAGGCCTCGGATTCCCCAGATCCGTGGGGGTTTTTTTGTAACCTTGGCAGGGATCTGCAGCACCAACTCACATCTTTGCATCTGCTTGCTGTACTCAGACATGTTGTCCGGGCGGATGGACCTCAGGAACTTGATGTAGTCGTCACTGTGGTACTTGGTCATCTCCTCTGCGTTCGCCTTGTGAGGACGCTGCGAGGGCAGACAGAGAGAAAAGAAACCAGAAATACATCAGCACAACTGTTTAGGGTTGTTTTTTTTTTAACTTTCCTCTGGCTCATCAACCAGTCTGAAGCTCCACAATTAAAACCTGACATGTCAAACTACGACCTTTCCCAACTATCTGCCTTGATGACCAAGCCCCAGGACTCACATAGATCTCCATCTTCCTGTAGAGGCCGTAGTTCAGCAGCAGGTTGTGGGTCATCCGGATCCTGTGGGGTTTCATGGGATGTCCTTGGCCATAATAGTAGTTCCCAACGTCACCTGGGAGCAGAAAGGGGTTTGTTACAGCAGGTCATCTGTCATTCATTTGTCCTTCAGAGGGGATGGGGTGTCCCCTCTTCTTTGCAAAGGGATATCTCCATGGATTCAGAGAAGTTTATCCTGGACTCAAGTGGAAACTCGAGTGAGGAGTTTTTAAGGCAATCCAGGCAGAGTCTGAGCCACAAACATCACCCTGTGCATGTGGGAGGTGTCCCTGCCCGTGGCAGGGCGTTGGAATTAGATCACCTTCAAGGTCCCTTCCACCCCAAATCACTCCCTGGTTCTGTGAGCCCCAAGGCTGGACCAGAGGAGTTTTGGGCAGCTGTGCTGACTCAGCACACCAAAACCCCTCACTCTCCAGGACTCCCAGGTTTCCCTGAGCAGGATCCACACGGGCCATGGGAGTTTAATCCCAGCTCAGACAGCACCTCAACCCAGGGAACAGCCTCTGCCTCACTTTCTTACTCCTTGTCCCAGTGAAATGAGACCCAGGGCAGGTACCTCTGTCTCCAGCCCAGCCCTGGTTTGACACCTTCTCAACCCTTCCCACCCTTTTTTTTATTCCTTGCAATCCTCCAGAGGAATTCCAGGCCTTCCCAGCCACCCCCAGTGGACACCAGGGCAACAAAGTCACCTTCCTGCAAGTTCATCTCCCCCCAGGGATTTTCTCCTCCCCAGCCAAAGCCGAGCTCACACTTCCCTCCCCCCGCTGTTAAATGGTTGGGTTGTGGGGTTCCCCCCCCCCCTTTCCTTTCCCAGGGAACTCATTTTCCTGAAATGCACAGAAATTTCACTTTCAGATGGGTGCCTCCTGCCTGATTTGGCTGCAGGAGGCACAGATCAAACGCTGCCAGGAGCAGGGGACGCTCAGGCAGCAGCAGGAACATATCCCCGAGCCTCCTTTTCCTGGGAAACCAGACGAAGTCGTCCATGGAGTCGTACAACTCCCGATCCATTCAGGAAGCAGGAGGCTCAATCCAGTCTGGCTGGTGACTCAGTTGGGAGAATTAATATTTCATCACCCAGCTCAGCGTTCCTTCCCCACAGCACTGGAGCTTTCCCCTCCTGTGGACGGGGATCTATTTTCAGTCAAAGGCGATGCAAATGGGGCAAATCCCACGCCCGGGCAACTCTGCTGCTGGAATTTTACCTGTCTCTGGGGCTACAGGCCCTCGTGTTCTTTCAGTGCAACTTCAGAAAGCAGAACTGTTTTTCAGTAAAAGGCATCTCTTTACTGAAAATAATTCCGTTTTCTGAAATCTAGGAACATATTTGGCCAGGGTAACCATCCCTGCAGTCAAATATATCCCTGAAACTACCCCTAAATCAAGCTCGGGGGCACTTGATAGGAGATGTTTGAGGCCCTAGATGGAAAATACAAGCACAAAACTTCCTGAAGCTTTTGAAAAAAAATCAGCATCATCTTCACCTCAGGCTGTCAGTGAAACGCCCTGGGCCAACCCTGACCTCCAGAGCCTGTTCCCTCTGCTGGCACATCCCACCAGGAAACCTGTGGAGCCCTGGACGAGTGTCAGAGCAGATTAAGAGGCTGTGAACTCCACAGACACCTCTTCACCTGCTGGAGTTACACAAGTCCCTACAAAAAACACCCTTTGGACACCAGAGTGCCACTCTGGCATTTTTTGAGAGTTCAAACCAGGCGTTTTAGGGCCCAAAGGCTCAACCCCCCCTTGCATTTCTGGAAGGCTGAGTGGTGAAACTGGGCTCGATTTCACTTCACCCACAACTCTAATCCCGCCTCTTCCTTGCCCTGCCCTTCCAAAGGCACTGACTCAGTGGCCCAGTGCAGGTTGCAAAGCTCCCACTTGACTCTTCCAGAGCAACAAAGCCCCTCCCCACACGCCTGGCACAGCCATCTGGAAGAGCCCCCTCCACCGGGGCACGTCCACTTAAGGGGAAAAGCAGCTTTTATTCGATTTCAGACCCCAAAACCACGACAAAATAGAAGAATTGCACAACACCCCTCACACCGGGGGAGCAGAGCCTATTAAAAAAAAAAACCAGCCTGCCCATCCCCAAAGGGGAGGGGGCTGTGAGGGCACAGAGGGGGCACGATTGGGATTTCTCCCCCAGCCTGTGGGGTGGATGAGGGATCTGGGGCAGCCCCCACACCCCGTTATTCCCTGCTCCAAAGGGGATGCTCTACACGCCCCCAAAGCCTCAGAACCCAAGTGAGCCACTCCACGACCCAGCATCAGAACTAAGGGATGCTCCCGGCCACGGGAGCTCCCTGCAAACAGCCACAGCCGCCCCGGCTCCCACAGCCTTTGGGTTTGGTCCCTCTTGGCACCCTGACCCACGTGCCCCTATTGCCCCCCCCCCTCCCCGGCCCTCAGTGACCCCGATCTCCCTCCCTGCACCCCCCTCAGCCACCCCACTTACCCCTCCCGCCACCCCCAGGGCAGCCCCACCACGTTTCCCACTGACCCCCCCCCTCCCCAAAACACTTACCCCCTCCCGAGCATCCCCCACCTCCACGCTCTCCAATGACCCCCCCATCCCCAACCCCTCACCCGTGTCCCCAACACCCCCCCGTGACCCCATTACCCCGCCAGTGACCCCTTTACCCCTCCGCGACCCCCACTGCCCCCCCAGTAATCCCCACACCCCCCACCCCAGTGACTCCCATCACCCCCCTCCAGCGAC
>JAYRBT010000064.1:4272511-4287967 GCA_036023395.1 Myiotriccus ornatus
CACTCCCATCCCATCCCATCCCATCCCATACCAACCCATCCCAGTTCCACCGCATCCCTGCTCCATTCCCACCCCCCCAGGCCACCCCATACGTGTGTAGTGCTGCACCAGCTCCCTGAGGCTGCCGAAGACGATGCGGGGGGAGATGTAGAAGCCGCCGTTGTCCATGTTCCGGATCTTGTAGTGCTTCACCGTCTCTCCCTGGGTCTCGTCCAGGTCCCGCACGGACAGCGAGTACGAGCCTGGGGGCACGGGCACCACGTGGGACCCCCGCACCCCTGCCGTGCTTCCCAGGGCGTCTCCCGGTGCGGGAAGGTACCTTTGGAGGTCTCGCTCTCGCGGATGAGGAAGGAGCCGTGCGTGTTGCCCGACGCCAGGAGCTGCCGCTCGGCGTCCTTGCGGCTGATGTTCTTGAAGAACCACCTGGGCACGCAGGGATGGGGGGATAAGGGGAGGGTCAGGTTGTGCCTTCACCCACCAGCACTTCTGGGGGTGCTCCCCCTCTGCCAGGACGCAGCTCCTGCTCCGTCCCTACTCACGGCTCGGGCTCCAGGCTGTTCACCAAGGCCACGAAGTTGTAGGGGATCAATCCCTCCTGGCCGGTGGTGAGCGACTGTGCCTTCCACCACTCCCCATTCCTGCAAGGACACAGCGAGGTGAGACACTCCCGCCCCCCCAGCTGCCAGGACCCTGCACAGCCCCCCCTGCCAGCACAGGAGCGGCGGGGCCGTGCCGGGGTCGGTGCAGGGACACGGTCGGCGCTCGCTCACTCCTGCAGGACACGGAGCTTCTCTCCCTTCCGCAGCCCCAGGTCCCCGTCGTGCTTGGGCTCGTAGTTGTACAGGGCCACCACCAGCTTGTCTGGGGGGACAAGGGGAGGGACAGGGTGGCAGTGGCCCCTTTGGGGGTGTCCCCCCGCCACGGCCAGACCTCACCTTGCATGGGGGAGCACGGCGGGGACGTGGACTCGTAGGACACCAGAGGGTCCTGCGCCTCGGAGCCAGTGCGGATCAGCCTCTGCCAGGGGATGAGGAGCCCCCGTGAGCCTTCGCCTTCCAGGGGGTTTGGCCACCCCATGGCCACCTCCAGAGGCGTCTGACCACCAGGATGGGGGGCTCTCACCCCCCCCTCACCTGGCTCTTGCTGTTGGGCTCGATGGGGTAGTTGCAGTGCTCACAGATGTCGATGTTCTCAATCCAGTCCTCGTCATAGTCTGAGCTGCAGCAGCAGCCCATGGTGCCTGGGGGGGCAAGGGTGGTGAGGGGAGCCTTCACACCCCCAGCCTCCCCCTCTCCTCCCACTCCAGCACATTTCCATCCCTGCGTCCATCCGTCTGGCTTCCCACAGGGCATGACCTGTCCTGCACACCCCTCAGCTGAACTGGGGACATCCCCTGTCTGTCTGTCACCAGCCCTTATTTCCTCCTAATTTATTCCAGCCCCATTAATTAAAACCACTGAAGGCAGTTAGTCCCCCAGCCACATTCACCCCCGCTTCTCCTGCATCGGGGATGTCCTCAACCCCCTACCCCTGCTCTGGGGCCCCTCATCCTCTGCAGCTCACCCCAAAACATCCAGGAGGATGTTCCTCCCCAGCCTCGAGGACCAGCCCTGGTGGCACGGAGCCGGTGCGGGGCTGTCCCCAGTGGCACCTCAGCCCGGGTGTCACGAGTGTCACAAGGGCTCTGCAAACCACCCAGGCACCTCTGGCCTTCCTGAGAATGCTGATCATGGCAAAAAAAACCCATAGTTTTGGGAGCCCCGCGGTGCCTCGTGTGGAAACGGCGGCCCACGGCCCCGGAAAAAGCTCTTCCGCAGAATCCCCCACGCCCACATGGCCAGGATTTGTCTCCACCAAGACCTGGCCTCCAAACCCTGCTCTCCAGGCCCGGCTCTGGGGGCTCTTTGGGGGCCCTGGTGTGGTTTCCACGTGCTCTGAGAGCCCCGAGTCACCACGAGCCATCCCGGGTGCGTCTGTCCCAGCCCGGCGGCCGCTGCGCCAGCGCTGAGCGGGAGCTCTGATCTGGCAGCGAGTGGTGCGGCTGGGAGGGTCCCCATCCTCTCCTGGTGCCCTGCTGAGCCCTGGGAGATGCTTTCCCAGAGGACATACTGGCTGCTGGCACTGCTGGGCACCACTTTGGCCTCGGTTTCCAGCCACTGCACAAGCAGGAGCTCCCTTCCCTTGGGTCCAAGGGTCAGCAGGGACACAGGGACCACCCCCACGGTGCCACCTCGGGGTGCCCACCACCAAATGGAACAGGAGACTGGCAATTTTGGTGAGGGGAACACAGATGACTGACACCCCCCCACCCCATGCCATACAACACCGCTAAAAACCACCCTGGTGCCTTCTGGTGGCACCAGTCTGGGGACTCACTTTGGCACCCAAAAAAGGAGCAGGCAGGGCCACAGCGATGCCCAGCACCACCATGGCCCCGCAGAGGAGAAGTCCCCGATCCCCCCAGAGCTCCCCCACAGCCCTTCAGGCACCTTTACCCCGAGCAAGCAGTGCCAGGAGGTGTTTTTTCCTCCCTGCACGGAGCCGGGGTGGGGAGGGAGGTGCTGCTATTGTGCCTTTTCTCTTACAGCCCCAAGCCACAGCGTAATTTCCACCGAGCAGCCGTTTCACCTGGGCCACGCCGCGGGGTGGGGGGGGGGATGGCGGGGGGAAAGGGGCGTTTGAAGTTGGTTTTCGGCGACTGCATCTGTGCAAACCGAATTTCTGCTGCGAAGGTGCCTGGGAGGGACGTGTAGGCGCCCCTGCCCCGTGTTCGGTGCGTCCCCCGGGAGGCATCTGTGCGTCCTTCTGTGTTCCTGCCCCTGTTTTTTTGCTCTGGGGTGTGTTTGGACCCCCGATCTTCCTGCTCTGAGCCGGCCCTTCCGCTCTGGCCAGGTCGGGTTGGTTTGTTCACGGGGGTGGGCGGGCGTGGGAAGCGCCGAAGGCCGGGCTGACCCATCCCTGATGCTCTTCAAGGCTCACCAGAGTGTCCCCCAGCCAGCTGTGACACTGGGTGTCCATCCCTGCGCTGGTACAGCCTTGCAGCGACACGAAGGACCCCGGCCCCCAAGCTGCTGTTGCAGCAGGACGGTCTTTGCACCGAGGCAGCACCAAAAATGGGTTTATCTCAATGCCTGAACCCCCCAGACTGGGCAGTGAACCCCAGCAGCCCAGCACTGAGCTGCTGCCTGCCCCGACACCGCTCTCACCCACAGCCTTGGGGACAGAACTCCCGCTTTGCCCTGGCAATGGGGGACTGGGAAGAGCCCTGTGAAGAGGCCGGTGCTCCCACCCCGGGCGGGCAGAGGACCCCGGGACAACGACTTTCACCCCAGCTGGGAGGGCACAGAGCAGTGGGGAGCACAGGCTGACTCCCCCCATCCCTCACCCAGGCACTCACACTCCCCCCCCACTGCAACCCCGAACCCCTGTTTGACCCCTCCGAGGGGCACTCGGGGAGCGCAGCGTGCCCCCCGCTTTCGGGGTGGTCCCCATCTCCCACCTGGGTGGCGCAGACCCTCCTCCCCCCAGCCCTTACCTGTTGGCAGGGAGGTGATGCCCGGCCTCCCTCAGACCCCCATGCCCCGGCGGCGTTCCCGTCTCCCTCCTCACGTCCTGCCCATCCCGCCGGGGGCGCGGGGACCCTGCGGGGCGCAGCTCGGAGCCCCCCCACCCCAGGCCTCGGGCTGTGCTCCCCGGCGCTCGCTCCTGCTCCCGCTCCCGCCTGCCCCGGTTTCCTGCCTCATGAGCAAACCCTGAGCAGCTCGTTCACAGCTCGCGCCCCGACCGCAAGAGCGAGTGACAAACCCCGAGGGCTTCCTGCCAGCCCCGCCATGAGGGTCCCAGAGCTGGCTGCCCCCTCAGCCAGGGCGTGCCGAGACCCTCGGTGGTGACTGTGGGGTCACACGGGGTGGGAGAAGGGTCAGAGACAGGCAGGGGGTTTGTCCCCTGCTGCCAGACCCCCCTGTGCTGTCCCTTCTCCAGGGCTCAGGTTGGCAGTGCCCTGCACCAGCTGCTTTTGATCCCACCTGACCCTATACCCGTTGTAGGACTCAGGCTGCACCCCAAAACCCCCTTTTTGGCCACCACCGCTGTGTCAGCACAGAGCGTGGCACCCGGCCAGCCACGTGGGCAGGGGCTGAAGGTGGGGGGACACACAGTGCCCCTGCCAGGCCGCCAGCCCTGTGTTTTGGAGACAGCTCAGAGCAGAGCAACCACAACACCATTGTCTTGGCTTCTGAGATCAAACACGAAGCCGCAGGTACCAGCTCGGCAAGGCACAGGAAGCCCAGTTGTGTCGGGAGACGGGGGGGTCTGTTGCAGCCTGGGGGGCAAATCAGACTCTCCCCGCGGCCTTGGGAAGGAGAAGCAGCCCCCAAAATGATCCCTGGGTCATCCCACAGCTTCCCTGCGTCGTCCCACGTTGTCCCTGGCACTGCTTGCACACAGTGCTCTGTGAAAGTCACATCCCCAAGTGGCACCTCGTGCTGTCACCCCCCCGCCCCGGTCCCCACAGCAGAAGTCTTGGAGCCACATCTACAGGTGTTAAAAAACATCAGCCCTCACCTTCACCTCCTTTTATTCCACCTCAAAGGGCTGCTCCCAACATCTTCCACCGTGCTTGACCCCACCATCCTTAGGGACAGGCCCCCAGAACGCCCTGTGCCCCGTGGGGGTGGTGGCATTTCCCCTGGCACAGGTTTTGGCAGCACCACGGCTCAGCTCCTCCTGCCCCGAGCCCCGAGGGATTTTGGGAGTGACCCTCGAGCCCCGCCAGGTCCAGGTGCACCCGTGGGTGCCTTCGGGGCTCCCACCCGGCTCCCGGGGAGGGGATCAGCAGAGGGAGAAGCGCCGGGAGTTGATGTTCATGCGGGTAACCCCGATGTGTTTGAGGGGCGTGGAGAGCAGGAAGGCAGCCTTGGGGGGGATGTTGCAGAGCAGGTCTGAGTCTTCCTCGCAGCCCTCGAGGCCGAAGGTGGCGTCGTCCAGCATCTCCTTGTGCTGGTGACAGGCCTGCTCCACCTTCAGCCGGTGCAGCCGCGCCCGCAGGCGCATCAGCTGCTGCGCCAGGCGCTGGTCCGCAGCCTGCATCTCCCTCTGGAGGGGAGACCGGAGTCAGGATGGAGCGGGATCGCCCCCTGGATCAGCTGCCTGGGCAGCAGGGATGGGGCTTGGCCAGGGCACAAACCCACCAGGGCCCACCCCGGGACAGCACAGAGCCCACGCTCGCGGCCCTGGGGTGGGCACAGGTGTCTGATGCCTGTGGGGTTTTACCCACATGGCTGCTGCTGCCTTAGGGACAGGCCCCCGGGTGCCCCAAACCCCCCTGTGCCCCGTGAGGGTGGTGGCATTTCCCGTGGCACTGCCCCTGGAGCAGGGCTGGCAGCACCACGGCTCAGCCATGCCTGCCCCGAGCCCTGAGGGATTTTGGGTGCCACCCTCTGGAAGCCACCATGTGTCACATCCACTAGTCCACGGCAGAGGTGCCACCAGCGGAGCAGGCGGGGGAGGGTGACAAAGGCAGAGCCCAACAGCGTGGTGAGGGGACATGGGCAGAGCTGTGGCACGGCAGAGCCATCCACGTGCACCCACCGAGCCGGGCAAAGGAGCAAAGCCCCAGCTGACCCTGCCACGTCCCGTCACTGCTGCCTGAGGTCGGGCACGGGGGGAGCCCTGTGGTCCCGTCTCACCCCTCATCCCACTACCAGCTACTCACCAGCTCCGTCCTGAGCCACTCCAGAGCCGCCTCCATGGTGGCAAAGCCACAGACGCCACCGCCCAGCTGGTCCTCGGGGTGCCCAGGGCCCTGCTCAGCCCCCCGGGTCCCCCCCGAGGTCCGGGTGCCCCAGCGCTGGCCCCTCACCCGGGCCTCCCACTCCAGGTACGAGGGTCTCCGGGTCTGCAGCTTCAGCTTGGCCGTCAGAGCCTTCACGCTGTCCAGGTTCTCCTCCTCCCAGGTGGGCTCCTCCTCGCCCAGCTCCTTGAACTTCAGCTGGCTGAGAGCCATAGTGGGACCCCCCACAGCCCCCCAAACCCCTTGGGTGACCTCTGCTCACTCAACGACGCCCCCTCCCACCCAGTGGAAATGAAGCCTCTACCCTAGCCACGACCATCCAACCACCCACTCCCTCACTGCCCCAGCTGTGCCCGATTCCCAGCTATTTATCCATCCCCCGAGGACAATTCCGATGGGCAGGAATTTCCTTATCCAGAGGAGTGCAAAGGAGGAGGGTTTTTTTGGGTTTATTC
Organism: Myiotriccus ornatus; assembly: GCA_036023395.1. NCBI lineage: Eukaryota > Metazoa > Chordata > Aves > Passeriformes > Tyrannidae > Myiotriccus > Myiotriccus ornatus. The sequence continues at coordinate 4,278,758 of JAYRBT010000064.1, forward strand.
GATGTTGTTGTGGTTTTTTGGTTGTTTTGTTTTGTTTTCCTTTCGTTTTTAGCATCATTGTCTCCGGCTGGGAGGAGACTCCCCGTTCCCGGACGAAGCCTTCACCGGGCACGGAGGAGCGGGAATGATTTATCCCTGGGCGCAGCTGCCCCCCCCGCCCCGCACGAGGGAGGGGGGCCCAAAAAAAGCCCAAGGAAGGAAAAAGAAAGGGGGAGGGGGGGGCACAAGGGGCAGCCGGGGTCCCGCACACGGACGGGACGTTAAGGTGGAACCGCATCGGAATCTGCCCTCTTCCTCCTCCTCCTTGCCCCGGGGGGGCTCCAGGGGCAGCAGCGGTGGGGCCCGGGTCTCACCTGTGTCCCACGGGTCTCGCTTGCCCGGCGGACGTTCACCCCCCCCATCCCTTCGGCGGCCCCAGAGTATCCCCCAAATTCCACGCGTGCCTCGCCCGTGCTGCGAGCGAGCCCCCGCGGCCCCTCGCGCGTCCCTCCCACGGCCCCGCGCGTGTCCCCTCGCTCCCGCACCCCACGCAGTGACACCCCTTGCCCAGCCCACCCCGGGAGCCCCCCAGCCACGGGGCAGCGCCCCGTCCCTCCGGACCGGGCCACCTTAAACCCGACATCCGCCGCCCCGGCCGGGCTGTGCGGGGCATCGCCGCTCCCCCCGCTTCCACCCCGAGGTCCCCGCGTGCACCCCGAGGTCCCTCCTTCCACCCCGAGCTCCCCCTCTTGCGCCCCCAGATCCCCCTTTTACGCCCCGAAATCACCCCCTCCCCGCTTGCGCCCTGAGCTCCTCCGCTTATGTCTGTTGTCACCCCGGGGTCCCCCGCTTGCACCCCAGGGTCCCTGGTGCCACCCCGCAGCCTCTTATTGCGCCCTTAAGTTCTTCCTTGCGCCCCACGGTCCCCTGCTTATGCCCAGGAGTTCCCCGCGGGCATTCCGAGGTCCCCTGCCCGCACCCCACTGTCCTCCCACTTGCACCCCAAGGTCCCTGCTTGCCACCTGAGGTCCTCCCCTGTCCCCCCAGCCCGAGCAGGTAAGCAGAGGGGGTGGCAGGGGCACTGCCAGGTGCCCACCCTCCTCCTCCTCCTCACCCAGCAGCTCCTGCTCTGTCCCCGGGCCCGGGGGGGGACACTGTGGGCACAGGGGCCCTGGCAGCCGCGTCCGGGGGGAGTTGGTAACGGGGTGGCAGGGAAGGACCTGGAGCTGCTCCCTGCATTCCCATTTTCCCCAAAAATCTCCTCCCTGACGCACAGCCGGCAAGGGATACCCGGCTTGGGGTGGGAGCCTGGGGCCAGCTCAACACCCCACCCCCCCCCCCGCTCTGTGCCTCAGTTTCCCCGAGGAAGAAACGTCCCCCTGGGCGCGTTTGGCAGCTCCGTCCGCTGTAGGTGACAATGCAAACACCCCGAGGGGGTGAGGCCGTGACGCAGAGGGAAGAAGGGGTTTCCAGCCGGGCCGCGTGCCGCAGGATTTCCCCTTTCTCCCTCCCCAGTCCCCGCGCCGGGCAGAGCCGGCCATGGAGTTCTCGGAGCTGATCAAGACGGCGACGGTGGAGAACGTGCTGCTGTCGTGCGCGGGGCTGCCGGCGGTGCGGGGCACCCTGTGCATCACCAGCCACCACCTGCTCCTCTCCTCCTGCCCCGGCGGGGACGTGGAGCTCTGGCTGCTCATCCGCAACGTGGACGCCGTGGAGAAGAGGTGGGTGTGCTGGTCTCCCCCCACCTCCACGCCCCGCGGCTGCCCCCCGCTCCCTCCCAACCCTGTCACCCCTTCCTGGGCTGGAGGCTTCCCGAGCAGAGCACGGCCACCCCTGGGTGCTGCCCGCCGAGCCTTGTCCTTCCTCTTCCTCGCGGCCCAGCGTGGCAGCAGCGGGCATTGACCTCCTGTTCTCTTCAGAGTGCAGAATTTAGGCTGGTACCAGCCCCCCCGGACAAACGGCTCCTCCCGGGACACCAGGTTTGCCTTTGAACGCTCCCTTGGCTCTGCCAACCACCGCGGCGCCCGCCCTGCCCCGTGCAGGGCAGGGAGACAGTGGAAATCCCGGCTCGGGGGGCAGGAAAGAGGCAGAGATTTGGCAACCACACCAGCACAGCCCTCGGGGGGAGAGGGCAGCTCGGCGCTGTCTGTGTGTCTGTCTGTGCGTGCACGGCCCCCCGGCCAGCCCTGACCCCCCTCCTGCCTCCCCCAGGCTCGCCGGCTCCTCCGGCACCATCACGCTCCGGTGCAAAGACCTGAGGGTGCTGCAGCTGGAGATCCCGGGCATGGAGGAGTGTCTCAACATCGCCAGCTCCATCGAGGTGAGCCCCGGGCAGCAAAGGGTTGGCAGGGGAAAAGCGGCCCCGCCGTGTTTGCTCTGCGTCTGTCACTCGCTGGGTAAATAAGCACTCAGCTCCGGCAGCGCTGGCACCGGGTGCCCCGGCCCTCGCCCCGTGCTGGGACGTGGCCAGGGGCAGGGAACAGCAGCCATGGGGTTTGCAGAGCCCTGGGGACATTCCCAGCCCCGCTCCCTGCCCCGTGACCAGCGCCGCCTTTGTTCCCGCTGCAGGCCCTCTCCTCGGTGGACTCTGTGATGATGATGTACCCGTTCTTCTACAGACCCCCGAGCCTGAAGCTCGAGGAAGGATGGCACCAGTTCCCCCTCGAGCTGTACTTCCAACAGATCTCCTCACAGGTGAGGCTGGGAGAGACCCGACTCCCCCCACCCGCGCTGGGGCTCCTCCTGACCCCGTGTGTCCCCCCAGACGAGCCAGTGGCGGCTGAGCACCGTCAACCAGGACTTCAGCACCTGCCCCACGTACCCACCCGCCGTGATCGTGCCGGCGGCCGTGGGCGATGAGGCCCTGAGAAAGGCTGCCCGGTTCCGGCAGGGCGGCAGGTTCCCCGTGCTCAGCTACTTCCACCCCAAAAACCGCACCGTGAGTCCGCCCCGCCCCCTCGTCCCCTCTCCCACCGCCGCCAGCCCTCTGGGAAGGGTGGCTGGAAGCCCCCCCACGCCCTGGGGTCCCCCCAGTGCCCCCCATCTCTCACCCTGCAGGTGATGCTCCGCAGCAGCCAGCCCCTGACAGGACCCAACCGCAGGCGGTGCCGCGAGGACGAGACGCTGCTGGGGACGATCCTGGACGAGGGGGAGAGGGGCTTCATCATCGACACACGCTCGGCCCAGGCAGCAAAGCAGGCTCGGATGACCGGGGGAGGCACAGAGCCCAAATCCTCCTACCCACAGTGGAGGAGGCTGCACCGGCCCCTGGAGAGGTGAGGGCTGTGCTGAGCCCTGGCGCTCTCCTGACACGGGTGGTCGCACTGCCTGGCGTGACGTGGGGGGGCTCCACCCCTACAAAAGAGCCCCCAAGCCCCCAGCACCTCTCTCCCCGCTCCCAGGGGCCGCCCGCTGCAGGAGAGCTTCGCCAAGCTGGTGGAAGCCTGCAGTGACCCCTCCCTGAGCATGGACCGGTGGCTGGGCCGGCTGGAGAGCAGCCGCTGGCTCAGCCACGTCAAGGCAGCCCTGAGCACGGCCTGCCTGGCTGCCCAGTGCATGGACAGGTAAGGGGGCCGCACCCCAAAGCCCCCCATCCTTTCCCCCAACTCCCAGTGTGGCACGAAATTCCAGCACCATCCCGGGTTGATCCCCACAGGGAGGAGGCCAAGGTGCTGGTGCACGGGGCGGAGGGGACGGACACCACGCTGCTGGTGACAGCGCTGGCCCAGGTGATCCTGGACCCGTCCTGCCGCACCCTGGCGGGATTCCAGGGGCTGCTGGAGCGGGAGTGGATCCAGGTGAGAGCGGAGGCTCCGAGGGGGGATGGGGATCCCAGCCTGGCTGGGCACCCTCACCCCCAAATCCCCCCCAACTCGGGGTCCCACAGGCCGGACACCCCTTCCACCTCCGCTGCGCCCACTCCGCCTATTCCCACGCGCGGCTGAAGCAGGAGGCACCGCTTTTCCTGCTCTTCCTCGACTGTGTGTGGCAGCTGAGCCGCCAGTTCCCCTTCTCCCTGGAATTCGGGGAGCAGCTCCTCCTCTCCCTCTTCGACAACGCCTACGCCTCAGCCTACGGCACCTTCCTCTGCAACAACGAGAAGGAGAGGTGAGAGGGGTGGGGACAGCGCTGTCCCCGAGAAGCAATTCCAGCAGATCCCCTCCTGGTCACGGTTTGGGTCCCAGCAAACCCCACGAGCCCTGGCAGGGACTGAAAGGCATCCCCCGTGTCCCACAGGAGCCTGTGCAAGGTGAAGGAGAGCACACACTCGCTCTGGGCCGGGCTGAACCGGCCCGAGGAGCAGCAAAAGCTCCTGAACCCTCTCTACTCACACAACGCCCTGGTGATCTGGCCCTCCGTGGAGCCCCAGAGCATCCAGCTCTGGCAGGGTGAGCGGGATCCTCCCAAAATCCATCCTCAGCCTCGAGCTGGCCTGGCTGAGGGGAAGCTGCTCTGCCTTTCCCTCGCTGACAGGGCTGAAATAACACCCAGCCCCTTCTCTCCCAGGTCTATTCCTCCGTTGGATCCGTCCATCCCAGCACCTGGATGAGGCCTGGGCAGAGATCCAGCGGTTGGTTGAGGGAAACCACGCCCCTGTCAAGGAGAGCACGGGGAACAGGCTGAGCCAGTCCCTCTCTGACCCCACTGCTGGGATGGAGAACAGGAGATGAAGGGCAGCACGGGCAGTTCAGTGCCATGGGATCCCAGGACAAGGCAACACTGGAGCTTCCTGTGGGAAGTGCTGTGCTGGACACAGACCCCACAGACACCTCTGAGAGGAACAGACCCCCTTTCCCAGCCTTTGGGCTGCCCAGACTGAGCTTGTTTCAGTAAAGCCTCTCTCCCAGCCCACACCTGCATTCCGCTCTTCCATGGGGGCAGGAGGAAGCTGCTCCTTCCCAGTGGGATTTCGGCAGCACCTGTGGATGGCCATGGAGCAGGACATAAACCTGCCTGCCTGCCAGGCACAGCCAAACCAGCAGCTCACACTAAACCAACACCCTCTCCACAGAAGGCACAGAGGCTGCAGCCTCAGCGTTGCATCAGCTGAGCTGGGAATTCTGCCCTTGAACCCAGATTTGAGGCAGGAAAGACAAACAAGCCACCCCTCCCGACAGGCAGGGTGAGAGAGGGGGGAAGGATGAGGAGCATGAGCTCCTAGAGCAGGAAATAACTGTTCCATGAGGAAAGTTGGCCCAGGGTCAGCAGAGTAGATAAACAAAGCGGCCGGGCCGGGCGCGTGCGTGTCAGCTGGAAAACAATTCCTGGCTGCTGCACTTCCAGTCTCTTCACACTTCAGGGCTGGACACGAGGCTCTGGGTCACTCCCTGGGAAGGAGTGAAGCCAGGATGGGCAGAGGTCCCAGGAGGAGCAGCACCGTCTGTCTGCCCATGGGTGTGGAGCAAGGCACTGGCAACAGAGCCAGGAAAACAAAGTCCTTGGGTTAACTGAGAAAAAAAAAAAAAACCAACCAAAAAACCCCACAGAGGTGCTTTTCCTTGTGTTTATGAAAGATTTCTATTTATTTCCTGATGACTTTTTCCCTCCCCTGATGTATAAATATGCCCAGCAGGCAGGAAGCCCCCGGGGCAGGCAGGCAGCCAACCCAGCTGCCTTCCCACAAAAGCCATTCCTGCCCTTTGGAGCTGGCTGAGTTTCCACTTCCCCACCTTCACACAACCCCCAAAATGCAGCAGGAGAACTTCAGGCCTCACAACAGCCCCATGACAGAGCTGATAGACTGACTGGGCAAGGGGTTGGAGGAGAAAAAGGAGGAGGAGAGGAGAGGGAAATCCTCCTTCAGGCTTCAAACTCGAACTCGAAGTACTGGGGATCGAAGTAGTGGATGCGGACGTAGCCATCCTCACCCCCACTGCTGTAACTGCAGGGAGGAAAGGGACAGTCAGGAATGCTGCAGGAGCAACCAGGGGCAGGTCTGGCCTCACAACCCCCTCCTGGAACTAACACAGGAGTGACAAGGCAAAGAAAGGATCAGTGAGGCAGCCAAAGCGTGTACGTGACCCCCCGGGCTGGCCTGAGGGGAGGCTGCAATGGGAGGATTAAGGTGCTGGTTCTGCTCCCACCACAGGGATCCTGTAGGTCCAGACACATCCCAGCTAAAAAGGGGGATTGGCTGGGCTGGGCCACGCTGCCAAGACCCCCAGAGAGCCTCACCTCTTTCCGTCGGGGTGAAACGCGACGCTGTTGATGGGACCGAAGTGACCCTTCACTCTGCCAAACTCCTCCTCAAAGGCCAAGTGGAAGAACCTGGGAGAAGGAAGGGGATTTACATTGTCACAACGAGCTGGGAGCCTGACAGGGGCACAATCAGGGATTCCTCAAACAAGCTCTGCATGTTCAAGGACTCCTCCGGGAACAGCAGCCCTGCGCTGTCAGGAGCGCTCCAGCTGAGGGAAGGGACCTGCCTGGCCTCAAATTTGCCAATCCTGGTGGAGGTTGTGGTCACATCCATGGCCTCCTGCCCACCACCAAGCACGACCTGCAAAGGAAAGAAGCCACCACCCTTCAGTGCTGCTCGTCCCACACTCGGGGGCAGCTGGGGGAGGAGGGAGCAGAGCCCTGGGGAACCCCAGAATCGCTGAGGCTGGAAACGGGAGGACACGAAGCCTCGTTCCCTGTGCCAGAGCCAGCAAAATTCCCCAGCCCCCTTGCACAGTCCCGGTGTCCAGCTGGGCTGGGCACACACACTCACGCTGGTGACACAACCTGGGGGTCACAGTGGGAGGGGGACACTGGGGGAGCTCATCCTTACGTGGTCAAAGATGGGGGACAGGGCGGCCGAGTTCACCGGCCGCTCCGTCCGGAACGTCTTCAGGTGCTCCAGGGATGTGCAGTCAAAGAGCTGCGAGGCAAAAGGCAGAGAGTTCGTTAATTAACCCACGCAAATCCAGCTGCTGGGCCTCACCTGGGCAGGGGCAGTCACTCCTGGACACTCAAATCCCAAAAGTATTTCCCCAGAATGCCAAAATACCAGCCTAAGGTAAACCTGTTGCCTTCCAAAGGTGGCAAGCTGCCAACATATTCTAGAAAATGCCAAAAATACTCTGGAAATGCCAAAATAATTTCATTTTCAATGCCTGGCTGATAATTTCACGTGCTGGCACCTCCCCTTTCTCACCGAGCTTTCCCACTGAGCTTTGCCTTTCCACTTCCTCAAAATCCCCGAGGAGGAAAAAAAAGCCCTGATAAGCTCTGAGGAGAGGTCCTGCCAGGAAATATCCAGTGCTGATGGAAAACCTCACCTTGGCCGTGTTGTCCTTGGAGGCTGTGATGAACATGGTCATGTCCCTGGAGGTCTGGATGTCGTTGATCTGCTTGGTGTGCTCCTTGATGTTCGACAGCTGCTCCCCTGACTTGAGGGGGGAGAGGCAGTTTCAGGGAGCTGGGAAGTGACCTCCTCATTAAAAACAATTTAGGAGATCATGGAATGGCATCCTGGAATGGTGGGGGTTGGAAGCGAGTTATCATCTCTCTCCACCTGAGCAGCCGGGCAGTCGACACATCCGCCTTGCTCAGGGGAGCCCCAAATTTGAACCACCTTTCCATGAAGCTGCTGTTTGGAGGCCCCAAAACCCTGGAGTTCGCCCCCCTGAACCCCGCAGGAACGCTGTGCCATCCTTTTCCCCCCCTCCCCGGGTCCCTGACCTTGGCACTGAACTGGTTGAGCTCCCCACTCTCGTGGCCCGCGATGATGAACTCCCCGAGCGGGCCCCACACGGCGCTGGTGATCTTGGAGTCGCTGCAGGGGATCTTCATGTAGGGCTCGTTGTTCTCTGGGTGGGGGGGGGACACAGACACACAGAGAGGTGGGACAGACACACAGAGAGGGGGGACAGACACACAGAGAGGTGGCCCAGCCCCTCCCCAGCCCCGGGGAGGGTCCCTCACCGATCTGGGCAGGGTCCCGCAGGTCGAAGAAGCTCACGAAGCACTGGTAGCCCATCTGCTTGTCCGTGGAGAACATGATGATGTTGCCCCCAAAGTCGAAGCCGCACGTCCTCACGGCAGAGCTGGTCTTCACCAGGGCCAGCTGCTTCCCTGGGGGGGAACAGGGACCTCAGCTCAGGGGGCTGGGGGGAGTTATGGGAGCGGGGAGGGGGTGGCAGGAGGGTCAGGGGATCCCTGACTCGGGATGCCCGGAATCACTTGTGAGTCACAGACCACTGGCTCTTGGGAGGGGCTTTTCCAAGCTTAATCACGAAATAACACGATGCTTTGGGTCGGAAGGGACTTTATGGATCAGGCAGTTCCACCCCCTGCCTGGCAGGGCCACCTGCCACTATCCCAGGTTGCTCCAGCCCGGCCTGGGACACTCCCAAGGAGATGGGGCAGCCACAGCTTCATCCCAAATAAATCTCCCCTTTCCCAGCTTAAAGCCGCTCCCCCTCGTCCTGTCCCTCCGTCCCTTGTCCCAGCTCCCTCTCCAGCTCCCTCGGAGCCCCCTCAGGCACTGGAAGGCTCTCCAGGGTCTCTCCCCTCTCCGTGGCGGAGCTGCCCCATCCCTGTGGACGCCGCGCAGGGATTCGGGAAGGGCCTCACCCGTCTCGCAGTCCCAGAGGCGGCAGCTGTTGTCGGCAGAGCCCGTGAGCACGTGCCGGGTGTCCCCTGGGTGTCACCGGTCAGGGAAGCACAGCCCCCAGCTCTGCTGGCCCAGCACCCCCCACCCCACCCAGTAAAAACACGGAGAGTACTGAACAGGGAAGGGAAAAACGCAGAGAGGATGTTTAACAGCGAAGGCACCAAGGCCAAAGTAAAGAGTAGGGAGGGTCTCACAGACAAGAATATGGAATATATTTATATATGTATATATATACACATTTTTAAAATCTACATAAATTCCATAAATTCCAAATTCCATATATATAAATCCCACATCTATATTTTATATATATATATATATATATAAACATACATGGAACGTTCAAGAGCTGCAGTGCAGAGATCAAGGGGAAAGCAGCAGGAAGGGTCGGTCCCAGGGGCAGTTCGATGGGATGAACCCCGGGCTAAAATATGGGACCAAACCGGTCTTTCTTGGGGGATTAAAAAGGATACAGTCGGCGTCCACACACCACACGGCCCCCGTGTGCCCATTGTAGGTGCCCAGCCTCTCGCCGTTCACCGAATACCACACGTTGACGATCTGCGAGGCGGATTAATTAATAAAACCAACGAATTATTCATTGATTCATTACGGCGGGGGGGGGGGGGGGG
>JAYRBT010000064.1:4288067-4298515 GCA_036023395.1 Myiotriccus ornatus
GGCGGGGGGGGGGGGCAACACTCACGGGATCCTTGGCCACGGTGAACAGCAGGTCTCCCTCGCGGTTGTATTTGATCTGCGTGATGGAGCGCTCATGGCCTTGCAGCAGGATGGGCTTCTGCAATTATTAAACCATTAATTAACGAGTGAGGGGAGGTGGAGAAGGGGGAAGGGGGTAAGACGAGGCGGGGGGGCGAGCGCGGCCCCCGGCCCGGGGGGTTTTGAGCCGCGGAATCGCTCGGCGCGGCCACAAATCGCGATAATCGCGACCACCCCGGTCTCACCATGGCGGCCACGCTGCGGAGAGAGGAGCGCGGTCACTTCCGGGTTGAGGCGTCGCGGAGAAAATGCGTCACGGAGGGGGGTCGCCATGGCAACGGCCCGGGACTTCCGGCCCGAGCAGGAAGTGAAGCGCCGTTGCCATGGCGACCGCGGGTGAGGGCAGGGAGATGGCGGCGGGGGAAGGGAGGGGGGTGATGGGGGTCGGGGGTGAGGGCGCGCCTGGAGCGGCGTGGGAGGCGGGAGGGGGGCTGCGGAGAGCGGGGTGGGGTCGTCGCGGGTGAACGGGCATGGAGGCGCGGAGCTTAAAGATCGTCTGATTCCACCCCCCCTGCCACGCGCGGGGACACCTTCCCCCATCCCAGCTCGCTCCAGCCTGGCCTGGGACACTCCCGGGTGTGCAGGGTGCGTGAGGGCTGTCCGCTGGGGCTCTGTGGGATCCCAGGCCGGGATCCCGGGAGCCCCATCCCGCTGATCCCGGCGTTCCACAGGGCAGGCGGTGTCCCTGGCGCTGGTGGCCGTGCTGTGGGGCGGGAGCAGCCCCTTCCTGAGGGCGGGAGCAGCGGGAATGGAGGACGTGCGGGGCCGGGGCCGCCTGGGGCAGCTGCTGGCCGAGATCCGCTTCCTCGGCCTCAACTGCAAGGTGGGACCTGCAGCAGGGCCGGGATCCAGCCGGGATCACTGGGATCACTCCCTCTTTGCTCAGGCTGTGGCCCCTTTGCCCGAGCTGTTGAATATTCCACGCGTATTTTTGCCTTTATGGAATTTATATGTGGAATGTATCGTTCCTGTCTCTCCCTCCGGCCTCGATCCCTTCACTTGAACCGTGGAATATCCCATCCCTGGTCTCATACAGATGGGATTTGTGACAGGTCTGTGCTCTCCCTGCAGTACGTGGGGCCCTTCCTGCTCAACCAAGGGGGATCCCTCCTCTTCTACCTCACCTTGGCGTCCACAGGTCAGTCCTCGTCGCCTTTTTGTCGTGCCTTGATTGGTGACTTCACCAAACACCCAGGCTTGGAATCCTCCCAAGCAAACCAAGGAGCTCCATTTTCAGCCCTGGCTCTCTCTCTCTGTTCCAGACCTGTCCCTGGCAGTCCCTCTCTGCAACTCCCTGGCTCTGGTGGTGACCCTGGTGACAGGGAGGATCCTGGGAGAGGATGTTGGTGGCAAACGTAAGTCCCACACTCCAGACATCCCCTCCCCCTGCAGCTGGTGGCTGATTTAGGGTGTGGAAACAGCAGTGGCTGCTCCAGCAGCAGCTCTTGCTGCAGAACCTGAAAGGGAAGTGAAACAGATCTGTGGGCAGGGCTGGGGAATTTAAACTTAGAACTGGCTGTTCTAAGCTAAGAGAGCCTGTAAACCTAACTGGGTGTTGGAGCAGAAAGGAAGCACTAAATAATATGGAAAAGGAGCGGCCCATAAGCCCCCAAATGTCAACACTCAGGGACAGGCTGAGCATCCAAACCCCCTCAGAACTCACCTGGCCCGGGCTGGACCTGCCCTGTCTGAACTGTACAGACAATCACAGAGTGCTCTGGGTCGGGAGGGACCCTCAGGATCACCTCATTGCAAGCCCTCCTGCCTGTCCTTTATAAGCATGTTCCCAGTGTGTCCCTGTGCCTTTCCCCAGGGGCTGTGGCAGGAATGCTGCTCACCATCCTGGGGGTCTCGCTGTGTGTGGCCGGTTCAGGAACAAGCAGAGGGGCAGAACCTGATCAAAGGTAACCCCCCTCCCGTGGCTGAGGGGGCTCCTGGCTCAGTCACACCTGGGAAAGGTGGATTTTGACACCCAGCTGTCAAAAGCCATGGACTGTATTCCCTGAGCACCAGGGTGGAACAAGGCACATCCTATTCCATGTTTTAAGGGATTTTTTTTTTTGCTGATGTTTCAAGAGGACGACGATTCAATTTGCTCAGCACTGAAGGGGGTGATAAATGGTGAATAAATCATTCCATGGGACCTTCTGGGACTGATTTGATTTTTGATTAGGAGGGGTTTTTTTAGGAATTCCTCCTTCTTGTAGCCAAGCAAGTGAAAATGGGTTTTTCTGCTGTGCTCAGCCGTCCCAGCTCACACTGCCCTGCCCCTTACTCAGAGGTGACTACAGGGCTGCCCTCAGAGTTCCTCTCGTCCATCAAACACCCACAAGTGCAGTGTGTCCCTAAGGAAGGAAGGGTGGGTTCCTTTTCAGTGAAATTATCAGCCCAAAGTACCAGAGAAATCACAGAAGGAAAATAAAAAAAATAATCCTTGTCACCCTTGTAATTAATGATCCAGGGGGGGAAAGCAGCAGCACTGGAGTGCCCACTGCAGCAAGCACAGCACAAGGGTCAGGAACCACCAGCTGAAGCTTCACCGGGGCTTTCTCTAATTTCACTTCAAAGGAATTGTCTTTCCTTTGAAGTTCTAATTAACCCAGAGACACCAGCGAGGCAGGGCCGAGTCACCTACGCTGTCACCCATTACAGCAATCCTGACTATCCCCAGGAGAAGCTGGAATCACGAACACACCACTGACAACAAGAGTTTTGCTGACCTTGTCACGCAGAATTTCGTCTTGAACAGAACTATTTTCCCCCCTCTTTAAAGCAAAGGTTTGAAGTTTTGTTATTAAAATAACATTTGAAGAACCAGGTGGTTATTCCCTGGTGGATTCTGAGCTTCACCTGGAGGCAGGTAAGTTCTGCTTGAGGAGTTCTATTGGGGAATCCCAGGAGCTGCAGTGGGAGGAATCTGAACACAGGAAGGTTTTCCCACACTCCACAGACCCAGTGAGGGGAATAAATACCTTTCTGTGGTGTCTCATTTTGGGCTTTTAATGTAAGTTCTTCTGTGACAGGAGTGAGGATGGAAACATGGAAGAATCCGGGAGAGCCTTTGCTGTCCTTACTGGAGTGGGAAGCTGCAGATTCCACGTTCCAGAAGGGAATTGTTCATCCCCTGATGGGGATTTCTCGCCTTTCTATCGCACAAAGCCCGGCAGTGACACCGTGCTGCGGTTTCTCAAGTTCCCCCTCGTGGTTGCTCTCGGCTTTACACATCGGAGAGCAGCTCCTAAAGCTGATAAATAGGATTTCAGGGAGAAAACAAGGACTCCCCCAAGGAATTGCTGTGAACTCTCAATTGGCCCTTGGGGCTGAGCCACTCCAGGGGGACCAGGAGACCTTCCCTGGAGCAGGGAGGTTCCAAACAGGCAGGAAATCACCTCTCAGGCCTGGTCAGTGGCTACATCCAGCCTGGTGTGTTCGCCCTCTTCCCGAGCACCTGCCATGTCCCTCCTTGGATCCCTGGGTTTAGAGAGGCTTTTCCCTGTGAGGAGAAGGGAAGGGAAAAGCTGTTCCATGGGTGTTGCATGGCCTGGTCACGCTGAGGCTGCAGAATCCTGCTGTGTGCCCAGCTGAGGAGGGGAGAGGAGAAATAAAGGAATTCCTGTCCTTCAGCATCATCAATCCAGCCCCCTCCACATCACACCTTCACCTGGACCAGGCTGCACATTCCCGCTGCTCCTCCTGTTCTGTCCTGGGAAAATGGGCTCTTCCTCCTCCTCGAGGGGGGATTCCCTGGCTGGAATGTGCAGCTGTGGGAAGGCAGGTGGGGTCTTGCCTTTCTCTGCAGCTCCCGTGGTCTGCACCCTGCGACTGTCCAGCTGAAAAAAAACCCATCACACAGGCCTTGAGAAAGCACTTTATGAAAGAGAAGTTGTGCAGGGCAGGCCCCAAACACCCAAATTCCCACTGTTTCCCTTGATCCTGACTGGTACAAAGCTGTAACTGTAACAAGAGGGCTTCAGGGAGAGGCTGTGGCTGCCCCATCCCTGGAAGTGGGGCTGGACAGGGCTTGGAGCAACCTGGGATAGTGGAAGGTGTCCCTGCCCGTGGCAGGGGGTGGGATGAGCCTTAAGGTCCCTCCCAACCCAAACCACTCCACGATTCCACGATGGCAGCACAAACCACCCTGAGCCACTGAGCACTCACCCTTCCCTGGCTCTTTTTGTGCCTGTTTTTTGGGCAGTTCCTGTAACAAAGGAACAAATTCCAGCTTCAGCAGAGGTCAGCTGAGGGAGGGCACAATCCCCTCTTTTCCCAGAGGAGAGGGGCCCAGAGGTTGTTTTTCACGTTCCGCAGTGGATCCCATCAGGTGACACCACACTGCCCACTCCAGGCCTGGGAAATTCCACGGATAATGGGCAGGTGTCCCTCTCAGTGCTCCAGGAACATGCAGCTGAGGAACATCCAAACCATTTGCTTCCTCTGGTGCTGAACCCTGGATTTCAGGGACTAACCCAAAACCTTGGAAAACATTTTTCTTCCTTCCCTGAGCTCCCAGCTCAAACCCTGACACAGACAGAGGGAACAGGGGGGAACCCAAAAAGGATGGCTCTCCCTGAAGGCTACCATGGAGGGAATTGCTTACACCCCTCGGCCACAGCCCACGCACCCCCGTGTCCCGCATTCCTGGGGCACCAGCAGCTCCCAGTAGGGCAGGGCTTTGTACTCCTCCTTTCCCACTGCCACGTAGTGCTGGCCATCCTCCAGCTCCTCCCCTCGGCACACCGGGGTCCCATCCAGCCTGCAGAGCCTGGAGGAAGGAGACAGCAAAGGGATCAGGGCTCTGGCAATCCCTGAACAGCCCCCTCAGCGTGGAAAACAAGGGCAGAGCGGGAAGCGAGGCAGAGGAAGTCACAGGAATCACACCCAGTGAGCAGTGAGGTGCAATAGATCCCAGCTTTCTCCTTGGCTAGATTGATGTTTGGGGAGGAATTAGGTTTTCTTCGTTGGATAAAAGGCCCTCCCTCTAGACATAAACTCCTTTTTATGCCACTGTTGTGGTTTTTTTTTTACTGTTTGCTTATTGCTTTTTCACCAGCATCAGCCCCCAGGACACTGAGGTTATCCCTGATTTAGTGATGAGAAAACCTGAAAAGCAAATGAGTTTGCAAAAGCAGATGGTCTGAACTTCCAGAGCTCCCTCTGTTCTGGATCTGTGGGAAGTGCCTTCCCTGGATACTCACTTGCTAACAGCTCCGCTGCCCAGCTCCACTTTCTCTGTCAGCGTGGCCAGGAGCGTGTCCCACTGCAGCGGGATCCTCTTGGGGAGCTCCAGTGGCAAAGGAGGGCTCAGCAGATCCCCATTCCGGAAAACACTGCAGGAGAAACAGCCCAGAGCACGGGATGAGCCAGCATTCCCACAGCCGTGAGAGAGGGGGAGAACAGCCACACACCGGTGCCTGGACCCCATTTACAGCAAACACTCCTGGTGGAAACAGAATCATCCCTGTGGGGCAGCATTCCCGGGATCACTCCCTCTGAAAACACTCCCAGGGACCCTCCAAGGGGACAATAAGGAATCACTTACTGTATGGTGCAGGGCAGGTGGGAGAGCTGCTGCTGTTGGACGAAGGTGCTGGATTTCCTGGGATCTGCAGTGCGGGACTGGGGACAGAGTTGAGTGCACAGGGACAGCCCTGCAGAGCCTCCCAGGCTGCTCCCATTTCTCCATCGGGATCTGCCTGTCCTGGGACACCCCCCTGGAGGACAGCCTGTCCTCGGATACAGCCCAACCTGCCCGGCCTTGCTGCTGCCAGGTGGGGTTTGTTGTCAGCAACAGGGAGGCTGCAGGAGGGTGTTCCAGGTTTTCCAGTGAGTCCCTGTGCCGTTCAGGGGGATGAAGGGATGAGCAGCAGCCCCTGTGTCCTGCTGATCCCTGGGGCACTTTGATCCCCACAAGCACCTCACGGCCCTAAATCCCAACTTCAGTCCCACCAGCTGCTGTTTCTCCCCCCCCCACACACACCCCTCAGTGACCCACCTGCAGACCCTTCCTCGTCCCAGGGGGCTCCTTCCTTCCCTGATTTAAGTAGCTGTGGGAACAAGACAGGGGCATTTCCACACCCCACCCAAGCCACGGCTGCCTAAAGCTGCTCCCAACATTCCCTCTACTCACTCCAGCTTCCGGAGCCTCTCCGACCCCGCTGCCACGTACTGGCCCCCGTCCCGCAGGTCCCCCAGCCCGGTGACGCCGCGGCCGTGCCGGGGGGTGTAGAGGTTCCTCACGGCCAGGGGGGTGTGGAGGGCCTGGGTCACCTCATCCAGAAGGGCCTCGAAGGTCGGGAAGCGCCGTGGGGTCACCAGGAATCTCCTCCCCGGGAAGAAACGGTCCCCGTTGCGATAGATCAGCACGGTCCTGGCCGGAGCTGGGCCGTGGGTGCTCATCCCAGTGGGACACACTGGACAAACCTCCTGCTGAGCCCAAACCCTTCCTGCTGACCCCAAATCCTTCCTGCTGAGCCCAACCCTTCTGACCAGCCTCCCTCTGAGCCGAAACTCCCCCAAATCCCAAACCCTTCTGACCGAGCGCTCTGGGCTCCGCTGTCCCGCCCCTTCCCAGCCCAGCCTGGCGTGACTGACCATCTCCATGGATGCAAACCCAGCAGGGGGGAGTCGTGGGAGGCCACACCAAACACTTGCAGAGCACTTTTCTGCCCGAGAACCAGGAACCACAAGGCTCTTCAACCCTCAACCACCACTATGGGGGCTCCACACTGGAGTCACCAGGCCCTGACCGGGATTTACGGCTCAGGATCTTCCTGGGAGCAGTTCATGTCCCACCCACAGCAGCACTGCCCAGGTGCTGTCACCCCCCTGTCACCACTTGTGCCCACGTGCCAGGGGGCACTTTGTCCCAGATGGATTCCATGGGTCAAAACGGGACTTGGACCCACCTGTCTCTGCCCAGGAGAAGGCAGGAAGCCAGACAGGAAGAGATCCAAAGAGGAGCATTAGGAAAGGTTTTTATTCACAAACAAGTGGGGATCATTCTGGAAAAGAGGGATCCATCTGCCACGTGGCAACAGAGGCTGTTCAGGCAGCAGGAATGCGGGGAGGGGGAATCACGGGGGGAACCACAGCACCACATGGAAAGTCCCTTTTCCAGGGACCTGGAACGTTCCTGAGCTACAGGAACAGATAGAGCACCTCCCACCCTCCCTGAGGCACTGGTCCAGCATTCCCAAAAATCCACCACGGGCACTTGGAGATCCTGGATGTTGCAGAGGTGTGAAGTGCAGAGCCCTCCCAAACATGCAGCTCAGGTTCCCACACAGTTCAGAGGGGAACAGGCTGTCCCTGCAGGTCCCAGCACCTGCTGCCTTCAGCCTTTCAGTCCAAAACCACCTTCTGTAAGTGAAAAATCTTCCCATCCTCCATTTTCCCCCACCTTGGATCACCCAGCTCAGCCAACAGGAAGGGGGTCCTTGTGGAAGGATCCTCCCTGGGAACCCCTCCAGCACACACCACAACCTCCCTGGGTTTAATCCTCCACAGGGTTTGATCCTGCTCTGACCAACCACTCCCACCTAAAAGAACTAAAAGGCTCTCTTGCCACGTTCTGCTGGAGTCAAAACCACCAACCCACAGAGCTGGAGCTCCCCTGAGGTCACCCGTGGTGCTGCAGCTCCACGGCTTCCCCACACCAATCCAGGTGCTTGGGAACGCCTTCCAAGGGCTCAGGAATCCCCAGCTTCCGCTTCAGCATCAAGAACTGCAGGAGGAAGAAAACCAAGCACTGATGATTAAATCCCAGAGACCCGGGGGCAGATCAAACGGCAAAACCCCCCCGTCCCCACCCAGCCCAACCCCTGGGAAATGGGATTGTCCCCAGCCAGCCCCACTTTTGGAGGGATTGTGCCCCCTGTTTGGGAAGAGGCAGGGCCAGGCCCTCACGTTTTTCCTGCTGGCAATGGCCTGCTGCAGCCACAGGAGCTCCATGAGCAGGTGGTTCCTGTAGGCCTGGAGGCCGGAGCGGCTTCGGGGAAGGTCCCCCAGAGGGATTTCTGCAAAGAAACGGAACCACCACCCCCTGTGAGAGCAGAGCTCCGGCTCGTGGGAGCTCCTCCCAGCCTCTCCGAGGCACTCTCGGGGCCGTGGCTCCCCTGTGGGGCCCCCCCGTGCCCCCTCACCCGGGTGGGCTCCCAGGGGCTCCGTGCCCAGCTCGGGGCTGTCCCACACCGAGGTGTCGCTGCTGTCACTGTCCCACTCCTCGCTGTCCTTCTCCGTGCCTTTGTCACCCTCAGCCCCCACCTTTGGGGGGCTCAGGGCGTCGTCTCGGCCCGTGGGGGTGGGGGCTGTCCTGCCCTGCAGGGGGGCTGGGGGGGCCTCATCTGGTTCAGGGGGTTCCGGCTCCTCCGGGGGGTTTTTGGTGCTGCTCTCCTGGGGATCCAGGAATCGGAAAAAGTTATAAGGGAAAACATAAAAATATATAAAAGAAAACACAGAGAACTGAGACGTGGCCCTGCTGCTGCTGCTGGCAGAGCTCCTGCCCCGACATGACGTGCCGTGGTGTGCTTGGAGCCATCCCAAACTTTCCAAAGGGCCAGGGCAGGGGGAAGCAGGGCAGGGGGGCAGCCCAGAGGACCCCCCAGTGCAGGTCAGGCCCTGCCCCAGGGCCGGGGCACCCCCGGAGTGCCCCCAGGGACACAGAGCCAGCCCAGGGTCACCGGGCAGGGCTGCGGAGCCGCCACCCGAGCGGCTGCTCCTGGCAGGGTCACAGAGCCCCGGGCAGGACCCCCACCTGGGCGGGCCCCTGGGGGCCGGGGTCGAAGCTGGGCCGCAGCAGGAGCTGCCCCGTCCAGCGCAGCGCCCGCAGGTCCCCGTCGATCTCCAGCACGGCCGCCTCGAAGTCCTCCCGCGCCCGCCGGAGCCGCTGCCGCAGCAGGAACCCCCTGGCACAGGCCTGCGGAGCCGCGGGAGTCGGGAGAGACCCCCCAAAACACCCACCCACCCACCCACCCCGGTTCAATGGGGCACCGGCACCCAGCTGAGACCCCCAGGGACATCCCTGACCCCCCTCCAGGGACCCCTCTATGCCCCCCCCAAGGGTCCCCATCCAGTTGTGCCCCCCCAAAGGGCCCTGTCCAGCTGTGCCCCCTCAGCTAAGCCCTCCCCCCACCCCGCCAAGGGCCCCCACCAGCTGTATCCCCCCCCCCCCAAAATCCCCTCCCAGCTGCGCGTCCCCCCGGGTGTTTCCCCCCGCGCAGGGACCCCCGTCCCGCACCTGCAGGCGGGTCAGGGCGCGGAGGAGCCGCCGCCGCCCCTCGGCCTCGGCCCGCTGGCCCAGCGCCGCCATGGCCGCCCGGCGCGGGGAGATGGCGTCATCGGGCCGCGACCGGCCCCGCCCCGCCAGGCCCCGCCCCGCCAGGCCCCGCCCCCGCGGGTCCCCCACGGGGGTTTTGGGGGGTCCCGGTTTGGGGTCGCGGTTCGGGGTCCGGGCCGGGCACGGCGGGGCGAGCGGGCCGGGGGCAGGGCCGGGGTCAGGCGGCCGCGTCCTCGGGGTCCGAGGTCTCCGCCAGGTGCAGCTTCTGTCTGAGCGCGGGTCAAGGGGAAGCGCCACGGCTGTCGGTGTCCCCGCTGTCCCCACGGCCACTGGCATGGCCGCCACCACTGCCACTGTCCCCACCGTCACTGATCCCTTTGTCACTGTCCCCGCTGTCACTGATCCCTTTGTCACTGTCCCCGCTGTCACTGCCACCACTGCCACCACCGCCACCTCCCCCCCTGTCACCACCACCTTCACTGCCATCGCTGCCACCCCTGTCCCTGTCCCCGCTCCCCCCACCAAGGATACATGGAGCTGCTGAGCTCTTCCAGCTGTGGGAGCAAAGGCAGAACTGAGGAGCTGGCGGAGGGACCCGGGGGGGTCCCGGGCCTGGCAGGGGACAGGGGGTGACACTCACGTGTGCCAGCAGCTGGTCCAGGTTCCTGTCGGCTGCCGCCTTCTTCTGCTCCTCGGGGAGCTCCTCCACACACACGTCCAGCCCGAAGTGGAGCCGGGCCAGCTTCTCCTGCATCTCCCGCACGTGCTCCAGCTGCTCGAAGGAGCACTCCTTCCCTGGAATCATCACATCCCATCCCATCCCACTCCTTCCCTGGGAATCATCACATCCCATCCCACTCCTTCCCTGGGAATCATCACATCCCATCCCACTCCTTCCTTGGGAATGATCGTATCCCATCCCACTCCTTCCCTGGGAATCATCATATCCCATCCCACTCCTTCCCTGGGATCCACACAGCCCAGCCCATCCCATCCCGTCCCATCCCATCCCATCCCATCCCATCCCATCCCATCCCATCCCATCCCATCCCATCCCATCCCATCCCATCCCATC
>JAYRBT010000064.1:4309880-4325564 GCA_036023395.1 Myiotriccus ornatus
CGCCGGTGGCCGCGCCGGTGGCCGCGCCCGCGCCGAGGGTGCCGGTGCCGGCTCTGAGGGAGCGGCTCGGCCCCGGGGCCTCCAACGGCCGCGCGTGCGCCCGCCCCGCGCCGCCCCGCCAATCAGCGCCCGCCGCGCGCGGGGCACGCCGGGGAGCGCCGAGGGCGGGGAGAGAACCACAACTCCCAGCATCCCCCGCGCTCCCACGGGAGAGCGACCGGCAGGGAGAGGGAGGAGGAGGAAGAGGAGGAGAGGAGGGGAAACTGCGGCCTGTGGCTCCAGACACACCCCTCGTGGGGAGGGGAGGAGAAAAAGAGGAGGAGGAAAGCGGGAACGAAGCGGTGGCCTACAGTTCCCGGCCTGCCCCGCGGACTACAACTCCCAGCATGCCCCGCGCGCGCCTCCATCCGTGCTCGGGGTCCCCCCCCCGAAGGTCACAGAGTCATCTCAGAGCAGCCCCAAACCCCCCGTCGCGCCCCACCCGCGCCCGTGGGGTTCGTTCCCCGCACAACAAGGGCCCCCTCACCCCTCGTCGTGACCCCCGGAGGGCTCAGCTTCCCCCCCCCACCCCCCCCCGGCACCACAAAACTCTGGTGTGTTCTCCTCCGTTTTTAATGAAATCGTGGCAAAGTCACTCAAAGGGGGCTCAGGCAGCTCCGTGTTCGCACAGACAGGACGTGAGGGAACAGGAGAGGCAGCAGGACACCCCTGAGCCCGTGGGTTTCCAGGTGTTTTCCCGCCTCACAGCGCTTTATTTACAGGAATTGCAGGAATTCCATATATATTTTTGGCTGTGGCCCAATTAGACAAATATCTACCTATATATAATATAAAAAATACAGAGATTTGCCTGTTTGGTTTATTTTTTGGAAGTAAAATGTACATTATCACAGCTGTGAGCAGGAGGTAAACCTGGAAACCTGGTGCTGCTGGAGCTCCCACCACCCCTTGTCACCACCAAGCCTTCCTCCAAGCCATCAAACCACCCCAAGGCAGGAAAAAAAAAACCCAGAATTCAGCCCATGTTCTCACGGAACATAAAGTATTTCAAGTAAAGATGAAGGTGGGTTTCAGCATTTCAGAGCTCTGGTGTCAGTCAGTACAATGCAAACCAAACCTGTGCAACGGCAGCTGTGCTTCCTGCTCTGAAAAAAAAACCCCACCCCAGTTCCCATCTTTGGGCTCTTGTTGCTTTTTATGTGTTTTTTTTTTTTTTTTTTTTTTCTTTTAAATCCTTGGAAATACCACTAGCAGTTCTTCAAAAAAAAAAACAAAACAAAACAAAATCTAGACAAAAGGGAAGCAGCAGCAAAGAAAAAAAAAATTCTTCCCAAGAGTGGGAGAACTTCCCTGTTTTTCTGTCCGTTTTTTTCAGGGAACTCGACCTGGGTTCACCCAGGACTGTCCACTGAAGGAGGAAGGCCAGGGTTAAACTTTGCTCTTGGCCAATTAAAGAGTCTTTATTATAATAGAGTAACATGTGCAGAAAAAAAAAACAAAACAAAAAAAAAAAAAAAAGGAATTAAATAGATCAACCCACGTTTTCCAGAATTATTGTGGCCAGAAAACTCCCTCTCTCTGCTCTGTGTCCTCACCCAAGCCAACGCCGGAGCCTCACGGGAGTACCCGAGGTAAGAACTGCATCTGGGAGGGACCACCACAAAGAACAAGCCACCAGGAGGTGCCACCTCGTCACCTCCGTGTCCCTCCTGCATTAAAGACACGTGTGCAGCAGCCAAAAGAAACAAGGAGAAGAAGAATCCCCTTCTTTTCTGCGAGGACCGAGCGCCGTTTGTATATTTTTTTTTTTTTGTTTGAAGGAAGAAGAGTTTCCTAAACTCAGGGTGTCGTTCAGCCTTCCCAGCGAGGGCCAAGCAGCTGCTCCCAGGTGCTTCTCCAGAAAAGTTTGTGGCGTGTTTTATTCTGCCCAGGGCACGTTATAGCTGGAAACCATCCATGGGGGCCTCGGATTGCTGGAAGATGTATTGCTGCTGGTTCTCGTCCACCTGGGGGGCCACGGACGAGTCATCCTCCACCCCAAAGTAGTGCTCAATCAGGTCAAAGGCTTTCTGGTAGATCTCCTGGTTCTCGTGGCTCTGGAGGAATTCTATCTTATCCAAACCTTGCAGGGGGGAAAAAAAAATAAGAATGTGATGAAACAAAGAAATCCTGGTGGTTTATCCTCTGATTTATTGCCCACTCCCACCCTCGTCCCTCTTCACTGCAAGAGCTTTAGCTGAGATTTGCATTTTATATTTTTTTTAGGAGCTCTGACACCTAAATCCAGACCTAAATGCAGCTATTCCAGAGCTGCTTGAGGATCTCACCCCTGTCAGGCAGCACTAATGTCTTCCCAAGTGGCAGGTTTAGCTCACACAGATGTTTTAATTTGACCGGAATCTGATTTAGCCTCCACAACTGGCTGTGAGGAATTTGGGAGCTGCAGGGGGGAAGGGAGGGGAAGGAGCAGGGTCTGCAGCCTCCAGCTTTTAGCTGCCCTAATTAAATCCTGCTGCACATCCAAGAATTCCAAGAATTGTTCTTACAGGGAGAATCAGGACACAGAGTGTAATAATCAGAGGGCAAAGCAGACACTGGCAGTACACAGGGAGTTCCAGACCGAAATAGGAACTTGCTCCTCAAAGCATTGAAAGAAGGACAAAAAAAACACCCCCACCATTACCAAATTAAGTTGCTCCAGGGAAAAGGAAAGTCTCCCTGGATTTCCAGTGTTCAAGCAGCTACAGTTTGAGCATTTTTAGGCCCAGAACTGTCACTTTTAACTAGAAATGAGCTGAGCTAAGTAAACACTCCCAGTTGGTGAAAGCCACGACTAATCAGCTTGGCCTCCAGGTTTTGGAATCCTGGATCAGAATTCCCATAGTTTTTACTTCCAAGTATTTTCTCCTCACGCAATCACGAGTCTGAAGAGACTTTGGAACAATTATTGGCCGTTTTGGAATATACCAAACCCCTTAACACAGCAGGAAAGCACCCAACAGACCCCCTCAGTGCCTCCTGCAGTGCCCAAAGCCACCACCTACCATAGGCCTCCTCGATCAGGCTGCAGTAGGGGTTGATCCCAGTGCCACTCTGGTTGGCCTCCTGCTCTCCCAGCCTCAGGATGTTCTCCAGCCCATTCAGTGCTACCAGAACAATCTTGGAGTCCATGACAGTCAGCAGGTCACACAGAGGCTTGATACAACCCAAATTCACCAGGTACCTGGAGAGAGAGCACCAGCAACACACACTTGAGTGTTCAGGGGCTGGGAAGCAGCACCTTGGCTCCGTTAGAAAGAGCAAAGGAAATGAGTCAATCTAAAACACATAAATTTACCCTAAAATGTGTATTTACTGCTCTGCAAGGTTAATTTTTCTCCACTTATTTGCACTTATATACACAGCCCGTTTTCAGAAACCTCCCTTTTATTAAAAAAAGAAAAAAAAAAGAAAAAGCTACTTTTGAAGTCCAGGTGCTGCTAAAAATTAAGTCCACACTGGAATTTAATCTGTCATCAAGTTTGGACATTTAGCCTCGTCTAAAACTATCCAAGGGGGGGGGGATGGAGAAAGCTTGGACTAGATTCTTTATCCAGAAGGAAGTCACAATTCCCAGCAGAGCGAAAGGCCCAGCCACAGCTCTGCCTGCCTCGGGTGCTCCCCAGACCCCTCCCTGTGCCTCGCAGCTCCCATCAAGGCAAAGCTCCCAGGGATTTCCCCCCACCAGGAGGAGCCCCAGGGAATACCTGATCTGCTCAGGAGTCCCTCCTGAGGTGGCGTTGGTGATGGCCCAGGCTGCCTCTTTCCTCGTGCGGAATTCCGCCTTCTGCAGGATTTCTATCAGCACCGGGAAGATGTTGGCATCTATCACTGCCTGGGGAGAGAGGGCAGGGACAGGGCTTGGCACTGGCAACACCATTCCTGGAAAGGCTTCTCAGCACCTGGGAGAAACCTCTACCCTGTCTCCCAACACAAAAACTTCCCAAGTTTTGGTGATTCCTCTGGTTTATTCCTCAGCCGAACGTGAGATATTCCATAACCAGCAGGACAGACCATCCCTGGTATTGCATCAATACTGTGGGAATGCTTTCAGCACTGATCTGCCTCCCTATGTAGGTCAGGAAAAGGATAATTAAAACTGAACCAGCTCCAGCTCTTCAAAGGGGCTGAGCATGGAGAAATAAAGGGCTGTATCTCCTGTTATTCCAATGATCCAATGTGTGGGAATCATTTCAGGCCGGTCTGTGCTGGTGCCACCACCAAGCTCTTTTTCAGCTCACCTGGCAGCTGGTTGGGAGCAGCGAATTTGCAAATTGCTGCAGCATAAGGTGAACAAATCCAGCCTCTAAAATGTCAGATAAGGAAAAAAAGCTGCAAATCCTTTTAATGCTAAGCTTGGAATCTGGGAGGAAAAAGTACCTGTATTTGTGCTCTGTTTCCCGCTGTGATGTTGGATATAGTCCAGCACGCCTCTTTCCTGATGGATTCCTTGGGACTGCTTAATAAATGAAGGAGGCAAGGCAGGGCTGAGCAGTTTAGAATCACCTTGGGAGAGAGGAAGCAGAAGTGAGATCACCAGTGGCAGGTCTGGAGCTGATGGCCACCACATTCCCTGCAGGAAGGGCCTCTCCTCTCACCTGGGTCTGGATGTCATCCCCAGTCACGATGTTGCCAACTGCTCGCAGAGCTGGGGAGGCCACTTTGTAGTCGTTGTGCCTGCAGGAAAACGGGGCAAGGACACAAGCAAATCCATCAGATCACTGGGATATTTGGAATATTCTCCCCCCACTTATCTCCTCTGCATTATTTCCTTAGAAATCCATCCCCTGGCATGTAGACACACATGGTAAGTTGGCCATATTGCCACTGGAAACAGAACTGCAATACAGTTTGGTCCTTTACATCCCAACTCAGTCCTCTTTCCCACACAGGTAACAGGAGAAACAAAGCCAAGCTGAGTTTTGCTACCTACTATTCTTCGATTTGCCTCATAACCAGGCTTCCCTAAGCACATCTGAAGTTTAAGAGCACACAACAGTCTGCAATCCTCTCTCCCTCCACAGATGAGAAGTGTCAGTTTGACCTTTCCTTAATGAGTTCTTCCTGAGTTGTCTGTGTGGTTGGCCCACAGTCATACTCTCCAATTTCAGAAATTTATAGGGATAAGGTTTCTTTTATCAGTGAATTTGCAGTTTTTGGGACTGCTGTTGAGACCAACACAGGTGTCTCCTCACTAGCATTGAGTATAACCAGACAAACAGCAAACTACAGCTCCAAGAGCCTCCCACAAAACTGCTCCCAGGTCAGCCCAGCTGCCTGGATCCTGTTAGCACAGGAGGTGTGGAGTGCTCTGATGGATCTGACATGGATTCACTCTCAGCTTCCTGCCTGGCAGGGCTGGGGCAGCGATCCCAGCTACTCACATCAACAGCTCCACCAGCCGCCGACACACTCCCGAGTCCACCACTGCCTGGATCTTCTCGTTGGGACCATCTGACAGGTAGGAAAGGGCCCAGCAGGCATCTGCCAGCAGGTCAGAGTCGCTGTTGAACAACAACCTGGACAGCACCGGCAGGCAGGGAGACACCTGGAACGAGAGCCACCAGCCAGGTCAGTCACCCTGCCCAGGACCACCACCCTGCAGGCCAACCCCACCCACTGGCTGCTCAGACAGGGCCTGCATGGCCACAGGTTCCTGCATGGCCACAGGTTCCTTCCCCCCAGGTCAGCAGCTTCCCACTGCTTCCCACACCTCCTAATCACAGTGCCCAAAACACTCCCCCTGTTCCCTCCTGGAATGACTCCAAGGAGTCCAACAGCCCAAAATAACTCGGACAAACATCTCAGCTGGGTGTCTCCCCGCCACCTGTTCTGCCCACAAGGCATTTATTCTCACCTTATCAAACTCAGGTGGAGGGCTCTTTCCTCTGCACAGGTTTGACAAGGCCCAGACAGCATTTCGTGTCATTGTCAACCTGGTGGACGTCGTAAGGAGCCTAAAGAGAGAATCAGCAGGAATTAGGATCCTTATGTGGCAGTCAAGGGAATCAAAAGAATTAAAATCAATATGATTTTGAGGAAGTCAAAGCACTATTTCACTGGGTGTAGCTCAAGCCATGCTGCTTGTCACCTGAGCCTCTCAATAAGCAAGAGAAGAGACCACTTTGTGGGATAAACAGCTGTAATTCCCAACAGTGCCAAGGGACATGGGGCAGGAAGGCAACTTCCACCTTAGGCAGGTTGCAGAAGGAAGGGCACATGAGTCAAGTGCAGCCCCCCTGGGACAGGGCACTGACACCAGGAGCAGGAAAACAAGCCATTTGTGACAAAGCATCCGTTTTCCAGGGATGGGATGAAGATTCATTCCTTCCAGAACTACGAGAGCCTGACAGATGGGTCTGACTGTGGTGGATGTGCACCATGCTCAGAGAGGGGGTGTACAGAGACCTGCTCCCACTCCAAGCCCTTGGAATCCATATCCCAAGCAGAGAGCAGGACCTGAGGGACACCCTGTGACTGCAGAAGAACCAGCACACTGCAGCAGCACCCACTCCACACGCAGAGCAGTGTGAAGGGCTGTGAGAAGGCACGTTATCCACTGAGTCCCACTCCATCTATCAGATCCTTGCCTGAACTGGGAGTTAATCTGGTACCAGTGGTTTGATTCCCAGTGATCACCACCAGGGAATCTATTGGCCCAGCTCCAGTACTGCTGCTGTGGCACAAGGGGACTCCAAGCACTGCACTGGCAAGTGTTCATGGCTACTCACATTAATAAGGGAGGAAGGATAGCGCAGTTAAGGACATAATCTCTACACACAGAGCTGTCTCCAGCAATGTTCCCCAATGCCCAGACAGCCTGAAAGGAAACAGCAACAGTTTTAGCATTCACAGTTTCTAACAGAGGAAGAACAAGGCAGTGTGCTAAGAAAGCATCTTCCCCTAAGTCCAGGCAAACAACCCTTCTACCTGTGGTCTGGAGCCAGTTGGGAGACACTGGTCACTCATTTTAAACACTGCATTTTTACGGTGTGCAACCCACTGTGCTTCTCCCCCACAAGTCCCAAAGAAAGGAGTGGTCCTTACCTGCTCCTGAACATCCTCAAAGTCAGAGTTTAACAGCTCTATAAATATGGGAACTGCCCCAGCCTCGATGACTATTTTTGTTTGTTGGGAAGTCCCTGATGCAATATTCGTCAGTGCCCACGCAGCTTCGAACTGGAACAGGCAAAGAAGTGACAAAGGCATGAATAAAACAAGCCTGATTTGGCAGAACCATTACATTTTGGCTATAATTCTTTCACTGTGAGGGAGAGGAAGCACATCAGAAGAGGAGACCTCAACAATCAAAGGATTTTATTTTCTTGAGCAATAAAAGAGCCACATCTGCTAAAATCCTTCTCAGAGGCTACAGCTGCTCAAAGGGTGAGCGAGTGAAGGTGTCACCACCAGTCACTTCACCTCTACAGCCATTCCCAGCAAGGGAAATGAAGACACACAGAGCACAAACACACAAAGTAGAAAGTTTTCTACTCCTCCAGTTCAAGGGAAGCTGAGCAGCAACTCCCTGGTTTTGCCTCTCTGTGGTTTAAATACAGATTCCCACTCGGTTCTTCTGGAAATTAAGCCCCTCTGGTCCACGGCCTGGGGCCAGAGGGCAGGAAGAGAGATGAAAGCACTCATCAGCTCAGATCAAATTCCATGTATGGAAGTATCTTTAACCCCCTCCAAAGCAACCAGACTTATTACCAAGCTGGAAGGAATCTCAAGAAGCCACCCAGGCTGTCCCTCTGCCCCGGGCAGGAGCAGCACTGCCCAACCCATTTCTAACAGACTCTTGGCCTCTATTTAAATGCCTCCAACAATGGAGGTTTCTCCTCACACAATTTCTTCCTGCATGTTTATCCCATGGCTCCACCAGCTCCCAGCAGAAATATCAGACACAGGAAGGCCAAACTCTCTTGGGTGATTTTTGCCAGCATTCCTTTGAGAATTTAATTCAGAGCAATTTATCATTTCCTCTTTTTTTTTTTTTTTTTGCCTGAGCTCTACAGTCCACCTTTGTCTTCTCCTGTAGATCATACAGGCTGCATTTTTGGGGTTCAAAACATCACTTTCCCCTGACAGCACGTGTGGGTTCACACTGCTAAGCAAAGCTACAAAGAATTAATAACGTGATCTCCTTTACCTGTAATGTGCAATTTTCACTTCTTTTCAGGAATTCAACAAATCTCTCCACCACTCCCTGAGTGTTTATCACTTCATCTATCGGAGGATTCGGCTCTGGAACAGCAAGGCAGTGTCAGAGCAGTGTACAGGTCTCATGCAGGGGTTAACAAGCATGAAGGGTTAATTTAATTATCTGAGGTTGCACTGAGCAGGACAACTCTGCAGAGTCACCTTCTGTACAGTTGATACAACTGTCAATCATTAGCAATACAGCAAATTATCCCATTTCTAGTTTATGGCTTTCTTTCCCCAAGCTCGAAGATGCAAAGCTTTTGTACAGCAACACGTGCACAGACTCTTGCAAAATCAGATCCCGTGGCAGGGATGAGTTATTTTTACCTTTGGAGAGCAATTTCCTGAATTTCTGAGTGGTTGCCAGCTGTAGGTCAGGGTCATCTGAGAAAAGCATCTCTACCATCTCTCCTGTGATCAATCCCTCCTGAAAAGATGCAGAGGAGACAGAAAAATGGTTCAGTTTCAGCCTAAGATATTTAAGGCATCACACACACGACAGCCTACCATGATTTGGGCTCAGCTGGTGAGTCAAAGGTTAAAGCTTTGAGATCCCAGCCCACTATTTACTTCCTGAGAGACTTCTCCAGTTCACTGCAGTAACACCTGCAGTGCTGTTGGGAGGAAGGGGGTAAATGTGGAAGACTCTGGAGGAGGATTTTGGACGTGCCCCAGGGCCTCAGCACCCCCAAAGGATTAAATGTGAAGGCAGAGCTGGGCCAAGGAAAGGCACCTTACCCCAGACGTTGTGGAACTAACATAGGAATCCACAAGGTGACTGTCACACATGGAGTCATCCTCATTGATCAGCTCCACATTCCTCCTCTTGAAGAGCTGGTGGGGCACAAAGCACAGGGATTGTTATTAGAAAGCAATGGGGAACAGGCTCCACAACTAGACATTCTTGTTCCTCAACCAAGATCCCTTCAGCTAAGACTGAAGGTAACCTGACTAAAAAAGTGGTCATTAATAACAGCTCTGCTCTCTCAGGACTAGTCTGGCACACAAACCCCAACAGTAAAACATGCTGAGTCTTGCCCTCCGATATGCAAATGCCCAGGTCACTCAGACACTGGTACAGGCAGAGCAGAGTTTGATCTAACAAGTCAGGGGAACTGGGCAGAAGGCAGCTTGTAGGTGATGTTCTAATAGAGCAAATATTTAGTCCCACACACATCACCGTGTGCTTTCATAGACCTCCAAGCCCCAAAAAATCCATCTCAGAGTTAAGGAATACACACAGCCCAACTTTCACTCGCTCTTCCTGTTTCTCGAGGAAATAATCCCATTCACTAATTAAAAAAAAAAACAAAAACAAAACACACCACCAAGAAAACACCACCACCTTTAACAAGAAGGATCTGTGAACAAAAAACACCTCCAGTGCCTGAAGGAGAAAGTGCTTGGAAAGCTCTTAGTGTGAACTGAGTACAAAGAAGAAGAGAAAAGCAAGATCTCAGTTAAAACAGGAAAAAAATAAGAGGACTGCCAACAAACCTTAATGCACAGATCCTTGAAGATTCCAGTTAGGCAGCAGCACAATCTTGGTTGTGTTAAGGCTGAACACAACCTACTCAAGATGACAGTTACCTGTTGCTCTCGTTTCTGTTTGCGCAGTTGAATTCCTTCCTCTTCTCTTCTCCGTCTCATTTCCTCCAGATTTAGGGCTTTGTTCTTGTAACTCTTCATTCGATAGTTTTCTGTGAAAGGAAAGAGGGATCTGCCTCAGAGTTCCCGTCACTCTCTGCTCCTTCATCCACGTGTCCTTCCTGATAAGGAACTCCCTGTGCACGGAGCAGGGAACACCCACACTAAACGGATTCACTCACTCCAAGTGCACAACTAAACTCAATTCCTACCCAAAACCAAAGTAACTTCCCTGCTGTCACCACGGCATAAACCACACCTGGACAGTTTTTCCCCAAGAAGCAAAAAAACCCCAACAGAACCAAGGCCTTGATTTTATGATCACAAGAACCCCTTGCCAAGCACAGAGCTGTACACAAGGCACAGGCCACATGTGTCCCACCAGGTGCTGCTTCAGTCCCTGACCTACTTATCCTGCTGGTTCACAGCTGGCTAAAGCAGCAATTCCAGCCTGATTCCCTGTGTGTCTGCCTCTAGGTCAGGGAAGTGGCATTCCACTATCTGGCACAGTTCAAGGCAGCCAAGGCCAAGCAGTAACCCAAGTATGATAAGGATGGCAGTTCCTCACCCATCCAGCTGCAAAAGTCCTTCTGAATCTCTCCAAGCTCTCCTGTTTTGGGTACAGATTAGTTGCACATCTGTGCCCTTCCCAGGACAGGAAGGAATCACAGTCACAGCTGACCCTGAACAGAGTAACCCCTCCACAACTCACTTGGGCACCACTATCTTTGTTTTCTCCCAACTGCCAAGGGAAGTGTTTTGTGGAAGTCTGCAGTGTTATCTCCTTATCCTCCACTTTCAAGGCCCTGGCGCCCTTAGCTCTGCGGCTCACAGAAAGTTTCAGACTTATCAACTGCCTGCAGCCACTCTGGAGCCCTTCCAAGATCAGGTGGAGAAGTTTCAGACCTGAAAACCCACAGACAAGCCAAGAGGAGACATACACAACACACAGATATCCAGCATTTCATTGCTATGGAAAGAGAAAACAACTGGGAAAATCAGTAATTTAACAGAATACTTTCAGCTCTGTGATTTCCCAAAACAGCCCAGAAGACACCAAGCAAGATGCAAATCCACAGGTTCCTATCTGTACAGCAGCAAGGTGTCACCTACATATAGATCTGAATTCAGAAAGTGTATTTAACTACCTGTTAAATGTTACAGGTTGTGTATTCACATTACCACCCCAATGCTGATGGCTCCTGCAGCCACACAGGAGAGCAGGAGTTGAAAGCTTAATCCTGAAAACAATTTAAAAACCTTAATCCTCCTTTTGGAAAGTGAAGATTCCAATTAAAAGGTGGGTTTTTTCCAAGAAGAGGAGGAGGAAAAAGGCAGTCATATAAATAGCTGAGGGACACATGACAGTTCAGCTGCCTCCAAGCTGGCCCTGCCCCACTCAGCTCTGCCACCCCAGAGCTGGGGAACAGCCAGAGACACACTGAGGGCTCAGGAACACTCAGCACTTTGTCCTTTATGGCTCTTTTTTTGTGTCCCAGAGCATCAAGAACACAGTCATCCTGCAGGGAAACCCCAAAGACAAGACAAGCCCCGAGGATTGATTTTTCACATCACTGTGCAACACTTTCTGGGACTAAATTTCCTATTTTTTCCTCTCCCACACTTTTATCTCTGCAGATGATTTCCGTTGACTTTTCCCAGCCCATCAGTACTTGAATGACAGGAGAATGCTGATTTGTGACACTACACCCCATCTCCAGGCAATGCACGGACATGACAAATGCAGGATCAGGACCTCACAGTGAGCTCAGGCACTGCAGGAACCACAGATTCCAGCAGGCCCAAGCACGTGGAATCAGACAGCAGGATGCCAGGCATGGACAAATTCTGTACTTGTGGTGTTTCAGGACAAAACATCCAGTTCATCTGCAAGTCAGGCTGTGTGTTAATTATAAACTCAAATTCTAGCAGTGGGAATACCCACAAAACCCACTAAAATCAGGCCAGTGGAGAAGCTGGGCTGTCAGGAATGGGGAAGTAATCCTTAAAAATTGAGGGATGAGAAGGAATTTACCACTTAAAAGAAAGGGAAAACAGTGCGAAAGGTTGACTTTGAAGGCTGAGCAAGAGCACTCAAACCCTGTGTAAAACCAACAGAAGCTCAGTCAAAACTGTCCTTGGAGGGCCAAGATTCTACCAGCTCCTCGATATTCCTGGATCAGGAATCCAGCTCTGCCTCTTCCCATCTCTCTGCATGACAAATAGCATTTGCTTCAGACCTTTTATTCAGCTGCTGATTAAACCCTGGGGAGCTGAGTCACTGCAGGGACTTCTGCTGCTGAGTCAGAGTGAAAGGCCAGGCCAGGAACTCACTGACAGACCTGACACTGCTCTTTTTAAGCCAAAATTCCCAATTCCAGAGGGAATCTTCCAAAGGGAACCTTCCAAAAGTGCCTGTTAATCCCTGTGGCATGGCTTGGCCAGGAGGGTTGACAGCCCTTGGAGTGGAGAAGGGCTGGGGAATGAGGCAAGTGTAAATAAATACACTTGAGGAACTTCATCAGCACTAATCTGCCAATTAGCATCCGCTTGGGGACATTCCCAGCTCCGAGCCAGGTGACCTCCAAAGGCCCCTTCGCCCAAGTTTTCCCTGGGATAGGATAAATTTGGTCATTTACAACAAAACCTCCCCTAAATTAGACAAGTGGCAGCAAAACACGCTCAGTGAACTACTGAGTTTGGTGGGACAAACATTCCTGACCATATTCCCTGGGTGTCTCCATGTCATCCCCTTCCCTGAAATCCCAGAGGAGCCTCCCAGCTCCTCCTGCTGTTTAACATCTTTAACAACTCCAGAGGATTCTCTTCTAGAAGAAGTGTGTCCACAACGACTTTATCATGTGAAACTATAGAAAGAAAAGATTAAATAATCTGTGCTACTTAAACACAAATTAAATGAGGTTGGTTGTAATAAACACATAAAAGTAGTTGAATTGTTTGTACACACTGTATAAGAAGACAGCTCTGAGCTGCTACCAGAAATTAGTCAAAACCAGAGTCTTTTACAGTCACTTTGATAGATTTGCACTGAGATAACAGAAAAAAGAGGGGGAAGAAATCACTTTGCTCACAAGACAGAGGGAAAGCAAAGCTAAACAGAAGACAAGAAATCCTGTCAAATTATCAGTAACTCAGGGCTTTTCCTACAGCCCTGCAATTACCCCAGCTGCCCTCAAAGCCCGGCAAAGTGGCCAAACTCTGCCGTGCTGTCACTGCTGCTCTGCTCTGCTATGTTCTCACAGGGTTATCCGAGTGTGTCCCACAGAGGCTCCCTCGGGTCCCAGTCCCCACCCCCGGGCCAAGCTGTGCCGGTAAATCCCTTGTCCCCCGCAGCTATTTGGCTCCACCGGCTCGATCCCTCCCGGATCCCTGTCCCGGTGCAGCTCCCGGAGCCAGGGATGCGATATCACCGCTGGAATGTGCAATCCCAGCACTGGGAGGGGGAAGGGACAGGCAGAAATTCTCTCTGGGGGAAATGAAAGTCCCACAGCACCAAGATCAGGATTCCCTTTGGATGGGAAAAGAACCCACCCTACTCCTCCTCAGCCCAGTTCCCAACAGGGTAATTTCAATGCTGCCTCCTCCTGATTTGATCTTTTCACCCCCAAAAATCTGAGGTTGGGGGGATTTAAATCCTCTTCAACCTGAGACATCCTGATTTCCTTAAGGGAAAAGAGTCCTTTGCAACAGTCCCTAAAAGAGGGATTAACTTCGGCTACATCACCTCAAAATCAACCCACGAGAGTTACAGGTTAAAAACCAACCAGAAACACTCAGAGGGATAAAAAATTCCAATAAATCCATGCTTTCCAACGTGTGCTTTGCCTCAGAAACAAGCAGGACTGTGTGATTTGCTAAGCAGATTTCTCTGGACCTCCTCAGCCCCAGAGCTGGAGGCCTGAAGGAATCAGGACTTTCACTCTTGCACGATTGTAATGATCAAACTCTCCCCCTGACAAAGTTCATGTTTGCTCTCCTGAACACAAGCAAACAAAGAAAACCAGCCAATTCACGGCTAAATTCATCAGGCAGAGGAGTTTTATTAAGAACTGAGCATTACATACTGCTCCATGGGTTAAGCAGCACTATAAAGGCATTTAAATACATAATTTGCATAGCAAACCAAGAGTGAATTAATGAGAGCCTCCAACAATATCACAACTGCTGGCAGAAAATCCAGCACCCTCAGCCTGCACTTTGCAGGAAGGGGTAACAACCCTGCTGCCCCCATTTAGCCCTCTCGCCCAAAACAATGAAAAAAAACCCAGTCTTGGTATATTTTAAAATAAATATTTCACTGGGATAACCCAAGGGAGGGGGATATTAAACTCAAATTGCAGCAGGGGGAGGATGGGAAGCTCCTGTGCACGGACTCCTCAGCTCCAGATAAAAGTGCTCCAGCAGTTTCCAGACGCTCACAAGAGGCCCAAGGACATTTTTCTCCTCAGAGCTGCCAGTTGAGGTTTTACATCTCGAGTTATAAATTAGGATTTAAAAGCTGTTCGGGGCTGGGGAGGCGCAGCAGCCACTGCACACACGGAGACTGTCACGGGCTTGTCCTGGAACATCACAGGAGGGGTTGGAGAGGAAAGTTCCTGAGGGGATCATGACAAGCAGGATCCCACCCCAAAGGGCATTTTTAAAAGCTTCACAGAATGCCAGAGTGGTTTGGGTTGGAAGGGAACTTAAAGCTCGTCCAGTTCCACTCCCCAACCTTCCACTGTCCCAGGGTGCTCCAAGCTGGCCTTGGACACTTCCAGGGATGGGGCAGCCACAGCTTCCCTGGGCAACCTGTGCCAGGGCCTGCCCACCCTCCCAGGGAGGAATTCCTTCCCAATATCCCATCTAAACCCACTCTCTGTCACTTTAACCTTCTGAAGGAGGCCTGGTTAAAAAAGACAACATTCCAGGGAAAAATGATAAAACCTTAATCCTTCCTTCCAGAGGATCCTTACTCTGCTTTGAGAACACAGCTGCTCCAGGCTTGGCTTTTCCACCTCACCCTCCAAACCCCGCCTTAACCACCTGAACCCTCAAAAAAAGCCACCTCTCCTCCCTCAACACTTCAGGTACATCAAAATAAAAACCCCGCTGGTATTAAAGCACCTTTTGAAGGGCAACACTCGGCTCTGATTTATTTGCAGCTGTCAGAGCCCTGCCTGCAAGCTCTGAGAGCCTTTAAGTGTATTTATTGGTGTTTATAAAGATGGGAAATCAACTCCTCCAACTCCTTCCCTGCACATCTGCCCGTGCCGCCCACGTTTACGGTGACACCGGGGCTGAACTTTTTGTTTTATGGAAACCACAAAGCCCTGCCGGGTTATCAGAACCGTGATCTCCGGGCTCTTGCAAAGCCCAGAATTTGAACTGCACGGCAATCCAGAGAGTTTAAATCAAGCCGAGAGCAGCAGCCACAGAGCCTCTGATGCAGGTTCGGCTGCAGCGGGTCCCTCTCAACGGCCTGACCTCGGTGGGTGCAGCAGCAACAGCCCCAAATACCCGAAATCTTGAGCTACTTCAGCACTGACACCTCAAACCTGGGGCATTACAGTACCAACACACCGCGAAATCGTAATATGACAGCACTGACACCCCCAAACCTGAGCGTTGCGGCATTAATACCCCAAACCCGGGCTATCAGAGCACAGGCACCCCAAACCCGGGGGGTTTCAGCCCTGAACCCCCAAACCCGAGGTACTTCAGCAATAAACCCCCTCAGAGCTCCCGCCCCCCCCCCCCGGAGCGCCCCAAAGTCGCTGCTGGCGCTGCCCGGAG
>JAYRBT010000064.1:4334711-4361639 GCA_036023395.1 Myiotriccus ornatus
CCCCGGCCCCGCTCCCCGCCCCGCATCCCGGCCCCGCATCCCGGCCCCGCATCCCGGCCCCGCATCCCGGCCCCCCGGCCGAGCCCCGCTTACCCCTCCGCCATCTTGGCGCTGTGACGTCACCAATATTTACCGACCCCTCACCCGGTGCATCCTGACGTCACTTCCCGCCCCGCCCCCCGGGGGGGCGGCCCCGGTACGGCGGCCGGGAGGGACCGGGAGCGACCGGCACCGGGCGGAGGTGAGCGGGGAGCGGCGGGCGGGACGGGCCGCGGGGCGGGGAGCGGTCCCGGTACCGGCCCGGGTGGTCCGTGGCGTTCCATGGGGTCCCGGTACCGGGAAGGGCCGTTCTTGGAGCAGGGAGGGATCCCGGTACCGGGAAGAACGGTCCTTGGCGTTCCGGACACCGTCGGTACCGGAAAGGACCGCCCTTGGAGCAGGGAGGGTGTGCGGTACCGGACAGGACGGTCCTTGGCGTTCCAGCTCATCCCCGGTGCTGGTACCAGGGAGGGATCCCGGTACCGGGAGGGTCGGTCCTCGGTGTTCCGGACACCCCCAGCAGCGGGTGGGACCGCCCTTGGGGCAGGGAGGGATCCCGGTACCGGGCAGGACAGTCCGGACGGTCCTGGAGCATCCCTGGTGCCTCCCGCGGGATGGGGGGGCTGGTACTGCTCCCCTGTCCCCGAGTGTCCCTCCTGTCCCCGAGTGTCCCTCCTGTCCCCAGTGTCCCCCCCTGTCCCCAGGGTGTCCCCGGGGTGTCCCCGGGGTGTCCCGGTGCTGACGGTGCCCCGCTGTTTCCCGGCACAGCCATGGAGGTGCAGTCCTACTACACCAAGCTGCTGGGGGAGCTGAACGAGCAGCGCAAGCGGGACTTCTTCTGCGACTGCAGCATCATCGTGGAGGGCCGCATCTTCAAGGCGCACAAGAACATCCTGTTCGCCAACAGCGGCTACTTCCGAGCGCTGCTCATCCACTACATCCAGGACAGCGGCCGCCACAGCACCGCCTCCCTCGACATCGTCACCTCCGACGCCTTCTCCGTCATCCTGGACTTCCTCTACTCCGGGAAGCTCGACCTGTGCGGGGAGAACGTGATCGAGGTGATGTCGGCCGCCAGCTACCTGCAGATGACCGACGTGGTCAACTTCTGCAAGGCCTACATCAGGTCGTCCCTGGACATCTGCAGGAAGATCGAGCGGGAGGCGGCTTTCTACCAGGCGGACAGCGGGAGCTCGGCCAGGGAGGGCTCGGCCCTCGGCCCCAAGGGCCAGGGCGCTGCCCCCGGCTCGTCCCTGCGGGACGAGGAAGGGCTTTCGGGTTGCCAGCGGGACCCCCCGTGCGGGGACTGCAGCGGCTGCCACCCCCTGGAGCTGGTGGTGCGGGACCCCCGGGACGGGGTGAACTCCTCGCTGCCCGGGGGGGTGGAACCCAAGGTGGAGTTCGAGCCCGACGAAGGGGAGGTGGAGGCGGGCGAGGGGCTGCCCCAGTACCCGGCCCCGCTGTCCCTGGAGCACGGGGAGGAGGGGCAGCCCGCGGACCTGGCCTGCAACAACTACCACATGAAGCAGTTCCTGGAGGCCCTGCTGCGCAACAGCTCGGCCCAGAGGAAGGAGGACGTGGTGCAGCACTTTGTGAGGGGGTTTGAGGGCAGGACGGAGGACGCAGGGGTGGCCGTGAGCTCCATGGTGGACATTCACAGCGACTGGTATGGTGAGGACACAGGTGAGAGGACCTGGAGGGGGGGGTGCAGGCTGAGGAAACCGCTCAGCTGTGCCCAGGCTTCTCTTGTTGCCGTTGTTCTTGCTCAGGAACGTGTCGGTGAATGTCGTGGCGTAGTGAAATAAACTCTCGCTGTGGACTTGCAAAGCTGTACTTGTCTGTTCAGTGCAGCCCGTGGGAGGTGAGTATCCCCAGGAGCTTTACAGCCCCCTCTGGAACAGAAGCTGGAGCTGAGTGTGGGTGACCCTGCTCTAAATAAACAAACTCACTCTCGAGGCCTCTTCGAACGGCCGGTGAAT
Source organism: Myiotriccus ornatus (assembly GCA_036023395.1). Taxonomy (NCBI): domain Eukaryota; kingdom Metazoa; phylum Chordata; class Aves; order Passeriformes; family Tyrannidae; genus Myiotriccus; species Myiotriccus ornatus. The sequence continues at coordinate 4,336,730 of JAYRBT010000064.1, forward strand.
TTTTAAAGAGCGTTTTCCTCTGGTGATGGTCACGTCGTAAGGAGCAATCCAGGAGGAGCTGAGCTGCCACGACAGGGATCTGCTGCAGCAGCAGGAGCTCATCCCACCGGAGCTCCTGCCAGCACATCTGCTGGGTGACGGTCTCTTTGCTCCTGCTTTGAACCTCAGAGGGCAGAAATCAGTTTAACCCAGTGCTGAGGGGCACCTACACGTCCTTTGAAAGCTTTAAACTCTGGGGTGCCGCATAAAGATGAGACCTTTTTAGAGGCAAACTCACTTTTCAGCTCTTGGTCACCGAGGTTCTGCTGCTGCCCCAAGCCCAGCACCTGCTGGAATGTCTCAGGAATATCTCCCAGGAGCAGTGTCAGGGACCTGGAGAAGAAAGTCGTGCCCATATGCATTTCCCCTGAAGTGGACAATAAAGATTTGGGCATTTTATCTGTTTTTTTGGTGATTGCCTTGCCCAAACAGCCCTGTGAAGACAGGAGGTGGCTCTGGCAAACTGCAGGTGCCACGGCCACTGAGGACGTGGCAAATGCCACGGCGCTGTGGGCACAGACAGGGCTGGCACTGGGTGCTCTGCCAGACCCAGCAAGTTTGTGTTCATGCAGCTGTGTGATCCTAAAGCAAATAAAACAGATCTGTTCTCCCACTGCTTTAAAACAAGGAGCTGATAGAAATCACAGAATCCAGTTTCACTGTCCCCAGAAGCTCTCGGGGCTGTCACAGATCGTGCCTGTCATCTTGGACGGGTAGCAAGGCAGGAGCATCAGACACACAAACTTCACCTCTCTTTTTCCTCTCTAAAAATCTCCAAACTGTTTAATAAAGTCATTGAAAAGGGAGGTGCTTCCAGGATTTGATGGAGAACACTGGGTTGTCCTGATAGTGGAGCAGAAGTGTCGGTGGTAGATGTGCTTTAAGTGGGGAGTGAGGGAAAGGAAACCAAGCCCTGCATTCCTTATGTTTCTCTGCTAAAACAGGACATCATAAGCACTGAGTAGGATGGGAGTTTCTCTTCCCAGCTTTCACTGGTGCTGCTGCCTCAGCATTTTCACAAGACACCAGGCATGAGAGATACATGACAGAGGAATGGTGCACTCAGGCTGCCACAGGAGATAAATGCTTCTTATATTTTCGAGTGTCCACCTCTGTTCTTGTCATCCTGGTCCCCTTCACAGCAGGTGGAGGGTAAACAGGCACCTCTAGAGAGCCTGGAAGCAGGTCAAGACTAAGAACTGGGCTTGGGTTTTATTTTTAATGGAGCTTTAAGTGCCCAGCAGGGATTAGCAATGCCTTGTGAAGGTCCAGAACTGGGTGAGGTGACTCTCACTCACATGCCATTAATATTAGACACGCCCTTTTTGATAGTGGGTTGGATAAACCTTAATAAAGGGATGTTCTGCAACCTCAGCTGGTTGTGGAAGAGCTCAAGGCTTGACATGCAAACACTTCCTTGAATCAGTGCCTGGAATAAATATTTAAATATAAGGTCACATGGGGGCACAGTGCAGTGTTCCTACCTGCAGTTTGTGTTAAAAGATTTTAGTTTCTGATGCTGTTTAATGCTAGTGGTTTAATAATAATAAAAAAAAAGTGAGGAGGAAACTTTCTGTGGCTGAGATGGAGCAGAGACCCCCTTGCACTAAAAGCAGGTTTGGGGTGCTCGATCGCTTCTTAAAATAAAACGCGTGTTTTCCTGTTGTATCAGCTGTGTAAGGCTGATTCCTGAGGCACTTGGGCACCTGCAGCTGCCCCAGTGTCTGCAATTGCACAAGCTGAGGGAATTCCAGGTAAGCCAAGGCCGGGGAGAGGGGAGGTGCCGTTCCCTGGGCTCGGATTTGCGGCGAGCAGGGCAGGGACCCACCACGGCAGTTCCCAGGGGGTGCCGCCCTGCCTGACCCGCTGCCCTGTGTGTTTTCTTCTCCCCAAAGGCGACGTGCTGGTCGTGCCAATCAAGCTGCACAAGTGCCCCTTCTGCCCCTACACGGCCAAGCAGAAGGGGATCCTGAAGAGGCACATCCGCTCCCACACCGGGGAGAGGCCCTACCCCTGCGAGACCTGTGGGAAGCGCTTCACCCGCCAGGAGCACCTCCGGAGCCACGCCCTGAGCGTGAGTTTGGTCCTGCATCCCTCGGGAAATTCACGGGGAGAGTCGTTTCCTTGGCGTTTTCCAGTCCCGTTCCCCGAAATACGTTGTTGTTGCTAATGCGAGGCGGGCTCAGGAGAGTTCGGCCGTTGTTGGGTGTCTGATGATAAGCCACTGATGTTTGGTTCAGTAATTTAGGTGTTGGGTTCATTAGATGTTTGATATTTGGTTCTTTAGGTCGGATATGGGGAAGGGATTCTCCCCTTTGAGGGTGGGCAGGCTCTGGCACAGGTTTGCCCAGAGAAGCTGTGGCTGCCCCATCCGTGGGAGCGCCCAAGGCCAGGTTGGAGCAACCTGGGATAGTGCCAGGTGTCCGTGCCCATGGCAGGGGGTGGAATCAGATGAGGTCCAACTCAACCCATCCTGTGACTCCATGATCCTTCCGTAGCCCAAACCTTCGTGGCTGGACAGGTGGGATCAGCCGCCCTGCAGCTCCAGCTCAGCCGTTTCCCCTCTCTGGGAATATTCTCCAAACTGGCAGGTCACCTTTTTTTTTTTTTTTTTAAATTGATTTTCCCAGCTCGCCTCCCTTTTTCCCCTGCAGGTTCACCGCTCCAACAAACCCATCATCTGCAAGGGCTGCAGGAGGACCTTCACCAACAGCCTGTCCCCGGGGCTGCGGCGCTTCGGGCTCTGCGACAGCTGCACGTGCGTCACCACCACCCACGAGGACCCCGCGCCCATCAACCTCAGCCTCGTGGAAACGGCCTCGGAGGGCCAGGAGAAGGGGGATGCCGACAGCGACTGGCCCATCTACGTGGAGTCTGGCGAGGAGAACGACCCGGCCGATGAGGAGGAGGGCGATGACAAGCAGGAAATCCACAGGAGTTTGTCGGACAGGGAGACGCTGATGTAGCAGTGGGAGGGGGAGAGGGAGCACAGGACATTTGCCCCCAGTTGGTGACACTGTGCGGGGTTTTTATTCCTTCTTTTTTTTTCCTCAGTGGGGAGAATCGGAATTTTTTAATGCTTTTTGAGTTTTCAGTGCTGCGCACCAGAAGTCTGTGAAGGGTCTCCTGTCTGGGCTTCACAGAGCTTGGACTTGAGCAATTTCTCTGCCTCACTGGTTTTGATTTTGCAGGTGGAACATCTCTGTGTTGCTTTGGTGACAGGTTTCTTCAAATAGTGCTGTTGTGGTCCTCGATCCCTGACCTGAAAGGGGCACCACCTTCTCTCTGAAGATGACATGAAATGTAGTTTACATCTCTTACCTTGGGACTTTTTAAATCTTTAAACTGTGATCCTTCTGTGTTAGGACAGTATTACCTAAACTGTAAACCAGGAGTGTTTGCTCGCACTGGGTCTGACCTGGAAACCAGGGCAGAAAAACCAGGATAACAAAAATATGCTGCTGCTGAAAGGATAGACAGTAAGAACAGTTGTATTTCACGTGTCCTTAACTGCAGGAATTTGGAGATCAAGTTTCTCTTCCTGAATTTTTACTGCATCTTCCTCTCTCAAGAGCTCGGGCTGCAGATCTTCAGATGTGTCTTTAACGTCCCTCAGACATCAGCAGTCTTGGCTCAAGGAACATTAAGCAGGTTATGGTGTCTGGTGGCCTGGTCTCTCAGTTTAGACTAAGTGAAATGCCCAAACTCCCTTCAGCTTTTTACAGTAGAAGTTGAAAGCTGCCGAGCAGATTCCTTGGGAATTCTGACGCTGACAGGTTAAAAAGTAGATCCACAGCTGGTGTGGCTGAGGAGCAGTGACGGATCAAGATCTGCTCTAGCAGAGCTCTGAACACCCTTCTTGAATCCCTTTCTTTCTCTTTTACTATAATTTCTTTTAGAATTTGGGCATCCTTCTCATGGTTTATGTTGCTGTGGGAATTCACCCCAGTTATTTCTTTCTTTTTAAAAAACCCAAACCCTCCACTGTGGACCTCCTGTTTCTTTGCTGGGATAGCTCAAGGATTTCAAAGGGGGTGAGATTTGTTACCTTTTCAGTAGCCAGTTGATATAAGCTATCGAAAAACCAGGCTGGGAAGCTTTAGAAGAAAACCCACCTCCAACAGAAAGCCTGTTTGCTTGTAGGGGTGACCTCCTGTTCCCTAAGGAAGGGACAAAACTGAGATTATACTGTGAAATAAGACTGTTAATGCTTCTTTACTCTGCTGTTCATAAGTGTTCCATGAGAAGGCAAATTTTGTGAGTCTTTCTAGCTGGAGCAAAGGCTGGACCAGAAGCCTGCAGGCAGATTTGGCTGACAAAGAATGAGCAGTTCCTCCCACTTAAGACAAGTGTTTCTTGAGGCTTTTGGTGTGAAGACTTCACTCTTGGCAAACCTAAAAAAAAAAAAAACACAAAAAGGATGTCTGCAGGGATGTCTGCAGAGACCTTTTTCGCTCAACCTGCTGTCTTTGGTCTTAGAGATTGTTCTTGTGTGTCTTTGTGCCTAGAGAATGGAGCTGGGAGGGGTGAGGGGAGGGGGGGGTTGGCCGTGCACATTCCACGTGGAAAGTCACCACCAAACTCGTGTTTCCTGTTGGAATTGTCATGTTGTGCTGCTTTGTTTCCTATGGAGTCCTTCAGCCTTTGTGGTAGAAGAGGATGTAGTTTATCCACATTCTTGTGAGACCTGGGGGGGGGTGTTCATGTAAATCCGTTTTTCTTGTGCTTTCCACTTAGTTTTTTGGGTGTTTTTCCCTGAAATCTTCCATTGTAGACGCAGCCTCTACAAGCTTTGAGAAAATGATGCGGCTGTTTTGAAACGGTGCTTGATGAAGAATCCAAACCAACGTTTTTAGGGAAGTTATTTCCGATACAATCTCTTTCTCAAAGGTTTTTGAAGGCCGTGCAGAACGACGTATCTTCAAGTCTTAGCTCGATGTACTTGACTTTGTTTAGGAATGTACATTTTAATGTATTTTTGCACATGATTGCACTGTATTTCTCTGGAGGAATACATGCTGCACTGGTATTTGTAGCTCATTTAACCTCTTGGTGCAAGCCCTTGTAAATCTTCCAAATGTGGTCATTTGGTTTCCTGATGTTTTGTAAGACAGTTGCATAACTGAAGTCCTTTAGTCCAGTTACAATGACAAATTCTTATAAAGCTGAACCTTATTTGTAGAAGTGACTGAACTATATTTGTGGATCTTGGAGCATTCTGGAGTTTTTTGATTGTCTAGAAAATAAAACTCTCTGAGAGGGTTGCTTTGATTTTTTTACCATCCAGATGTTGACTGAGTAAACCTGGGAGTGTCCAGATTAAGGTTCATGTTTCAGTTCCTTGAACTAAAATTAAAAAATAGCCATCCCCAATTTAATTACTCCAATTAAAAAATGGGTAAATCCGTTTCTGGGGACGAGACACTTTGCAAGAAGAATCAGGTTCTTGGGAGGAAAGGACTAAAAAGATCCTGTCCACTTAAACCCCAGCCAAGTGGGATTTTTAGAAAATCTTTTATATATATGTCTCCATCCTTGCTGAAAAGGACTCTCTGAGGGGGAAGGAGAGCAGGAAAGCAGAGCAGGGCAGCCAAGGGCCATCAGAGGGTGAGCAAAGAACCCTCTTTGATGATCTGGGGAGGATGTTGTTTAGATCCAGTTCTGAGTCATCAGCATGAGCTGTATGCAAATATGGAACATTTAGGTGTTAAGGGCTAAGATAAGAGCCTAATGAGTAATTAAATGATTCTATTGGATTAGGGGTTTGAACTCCTGTGCAGATGAAGCTCCTGACTAATTCTGCTGAGAAGCCTCTGCCAACACTGCCACCAAACCTCAGGCTTCTCCTAAATGTAATTTACTGCCAGGGGGAAGATTCCTCCCTGCACTCAGGGGTTTAGGACAGTGCATTCCCATTTCCTGTCCACTTTGCAAAAGGAACTGATCTCCTGGTGACCTGGAGCCTGGGTGGGGTTGAATATTTGTATTCCTACTTGTAGATGAAGGTGCAGCTCAAATCGACCCTCCTGGGCTGGTCCCTCAGAAAGCTGAGGGCAGGAACAACGATGCCAATGCAAATGAAGGAAAGCCAAACCCAAGCTGGCAGTGATTACATGAAAATTGTAATCTCATTCTTAATTCATTTCTAGTCAGGCTTTGAACTGTTATTTAAGTTGTTCTGGTGCAGGCTCTCAAGTTTGCTTTGGCAAGAAATGTATCCGTGGATATTCGAAGTCAGAAAATACCCCATCCCCAAAGGCTGTGACGCTTGACAAACATTTATTTTGAGGAAAACTGAACCCTTTTACCTGGGTGTTACCTAACTGTGTTTGGTTACCAAAACTCAAATTAACCAGGTGAGAAATGTACGTTAATAATTTTTGTATCAGCGAGAAGAACGTTGGGGTTTTAGAGTAATTTGTAAATTGTTCTCTGAAAGAGAGACCTGGGAGGGTGGGCAGGCCCTGGCACAGGTTGCCCAGAGAAGCTGTGGGTGTCCCATCCCTGGGAGTGTCCAAGGCCAGGTTGGATGGAATGTCTGCAGTTTATGGAAGGGAAGGGCAAAACGGACACAAAGGACACGCTTAAGGCAGAATGGCTTCCATGGGAAAATAAATATTTATGGGTTATAACTGGGGTGCGAAAAGCACGGAAAAGGCCCTGGTGGTAAGGAGAGGAAGGAAAAAAAGCTACCAAACTTCGAGGGCGAGAAAGTGAGAGGTTCAGGTTTCGCCTTTCAGACATGTTCTCTCCAAGAAGATTAACAGATCCGAACGGAGAAGAGAAGATGTCACGCGTCCTTCGGAGGGAGCTGCGAGAGGAAGGAGAGGGATTTGGGTCAGCGGGGCCGCTGCTATAGATAAAGGTGCGAAAAGGCGGCATGTAGGGCAATCCCATCCCCTGCCGGGCATCCCGCGTGTGCGCGGGGGCGCCGGGGCCGCGGCCGCAATGGGTGCGTTGCCCCTTTAACTGTGTCCCCAGCCCTCGGGCGTCCGTGTCCAACGCCCACGTCAGCAAATACCTTTTGTTTCTCTCCCCGCTCGGGCTGGCGGGGCGCGGGGGCTGCGGGGAGCGGCGCGTCGCCTGCGAGGCACGGCGAGCCCCGAGGCGGGGCCGGGGACCCCGCACGCACCGCCCGGCCCGGCGGCAGCGCCCGCAGCGCCCGGTGAGCGGCCCCACAGCCCCGGCAGCCGTGGGAAGGAGCGGGGAGCGGGGCGGGGAGCGGCGGCAGCTCCGCCCGGAGCCGCTCGGTGCCCGCCGGGGCCGCCGCGTCCCCGCCGGGCGCCATTTGCAGCCCCGGGCGCGGCAACAAAGGGGCTGCGCGGGGCGGGCGGCGGCGGCGGGAGCGGCACCGGGAGCGGCACCGGGGGCTCCGGCGGGGCGGCCCGGGCCGGGGATGGGGATGGGGATGGGAGCGCTCGGGCCGGGCGGGACCGGGCGGCGGGTCCGGCGCCGTCGGGCGTGCCGGGAGCCGAGCGGGCCGGTTCGGGTGACGGCGGCCGCGGCCGGTGCGGGCAGGGCGGCGGCTCCCGCTGCCTCCGAGAGCGGAGCCCGGGCGGAGCGGGGCGATGCGGGAGCGGCGGCTCCGGGCACGGCCGCGGCCGCTCTTGGCTCGTCGTCTCGTCGGAGCTGCCCGAAGGCTGCGCAGCCCCGGCGGGCGGCACGGATCCAGCCCTGCATCCAGCCCTGCATCCAACCATCCAGCCCCGAATCCAACCCCGCATCCAGCCCCCCATCCAACCCCGCATCCACTCCCACATCCAAGGGATGGAGATGCTCCCAGCTCTATCACACTCTCCTCTGCCAAATAACGCGGTCTTGGCTTTGTCGCGTCTCTTGGAAAATGAATCTTGGGTTGTGCGTGCCGTGATTTAAATATAATTATGGGTTTCGGTAAATGAGATTATTTTTCAAAAGGTGTCCATAAAATCGTGCCTGGCGTCTTTGGCTGAGTCTCACGGCGCTGAAGTCAAGAGTGTAATTATTTTCTTCGGTTTTTTTTAGAGCGACGTTTCGTTTCCTCTTTTCTGGGATGGAGATTTCTTCTCACCAGTTTCACCTCTTGCAGCAGCTGAATGAGCAGCGCAGGCAGGACTTGTTCTGTGACTGCAACATCCTGGTGGAGGGAAAGGTCTTCAAAGCCCATCGCAATGTGCTGTTTGCCAGCAGCGGCTACTTCAAGATGCTCCTTTCACAGAGCTCGAAGGAGACGAGTCAGTCCACGACAGCCACCTTCCAGGCCTTTTCTCCTGACACATTCACAGTCATCCTGGATTTTGTGTATTCAGGCAAACTGTCTCTCACTGGTCAGAATGTGATCGAGGTGATGTCAGCTGCCAGCTACCTGCAGATGACCGACGTCATCAGTGTGTGTAAAACCTTCATAAAGTCCTCTCTGGACATCAGTGAGAAGGAGAAGGATCGTTACTTCAGCCTTTCGGACAAAGATGTGAGTTCCAACGGCGTGGACCGATCCTGCGTGTACAGCGGGGGCTGGAGGGCCGAGAGCAGCCCCCCCCATTCCCACTCCAGCCCAGACCCCGGGACTTGTATGATGGGCGGAAACACTTGGAGCAGCTTCAACTACTACCCGGCTTCTCAAAGGAACGCCCAGCAGCAGCTGTCCAAACACGAGCAGCGGCAGGATTCCATCAAGAAATCCCGGCACCTGGGGCTGCAGCAGCCCTCTGACATCCCCCACTACAAATCCAGCAAGCTGGAGGACAGGGCTGCCGAGCCCGCGGGCCACCCCGCGCCGCCCGAGGAGCAGCTTCACATCGACACGGAGGTTGACGCTCCTCACGTGGGCTACCAGTACGGCCAGGGGGCCGAGGGGGTGCCCAGGGGCTTGGCTGTGTCGCAGCAGGAGCACGAGTCGCCCCGCCCCTCCGGCAAATCCAAGTCCTCCAAGGCTGACGAGCAGTACGGGAACATGCCCTCCATCCTCGGGGTCATGGGAAACTGGGCTGAAGGTGAGCGGGGGGTGCCTGGGGTGCCGAACCGACCTTTCGAAGTAAATTTAGCTTGTGATCTTTTGGGATGTTTTTAACCCGGTTCTCGTAGCATCCCGGAATGGTTTGGGTGGGAAGGGACCTTAAAGACCATCTTCTTCCACCCCCTCTTGCCGTGGGCAGGGACACCTTCCACGAGACCAGGTTGCTCAGAGCCCCGTCCAGCCTGGCCTTGCCTGGGCTGTGATAACGCAGCTGGTGGCCCCCTCCTCCCTTCTGTGATTTACAGGAAAACACGAGATCTTTGCGCTCGAAAGGACCTACAATAATGTTGTTTTTAAGTAAAAGCGATGTGCTGTTCTGCTCATAAAATTCCTTTTCCTGCAGCGTGACGTGACGTGACACGTTTTGACTTCATTTCTGGGTTTAATTTATCTTCTGACAGACGACCTGGCCAGGATGAGGTTCAAGTGCCCGTTCTGCAGCCACGTGGTGAAAAGAAAAGCCGACCTGAAGCGTCACCTTCGCTGTCACACAGGAGAGCGCCCGTACCCCTGTGAGGCCTGTGGGAAGAGGTTTAGCAGGCTGGATCACCTCAGCAGCCATTTTCGAACAGTATGTACTTTCAGGAGCTGTCTGATTTGTTTAATGTGTAAACCTGCCTAATTAGACACAGTGTGAGAGTTTCTGGTTGATAGAACCGACCCCCGTACAAGGAGAGGTACTAGAAAATTAATTATTGGGCTTTGCTGCAGGCAATTTGAAGTGTAATTTCTAGGAAAGGGGAGAGGGATCTCTTGGTTAATTGGTGGTTTGCAGAGGTGCTGTAAAGGGGCTCCAGTGGGCAGCCACGGTGCTGGGGGTGGGACAGTTTAATGTCTGATGTCCCTCAAAGCGGGTTAACGCTGCTAGTTTGACCCTGCTTTTTTTGTCACCTTGAGAGCATCCTTTCGTGGATGTGGCACTGAAAAACTGTCCGTGTGGCTTTCCCCAGATCCACCAGGCGTGCAAGCCCATCTGCAGGAAGTGCAAGCGGCACGTGACGGAGCTGACGGGGCAGGTGGTGCAGGAGGGGACGCGCCGCTACAGACTGTGCAACGAGTGCCTGGCTGAGGCCGGCATAGACAGCATCCGCATTGACTTGGAGGCTGAGGCGCCCCTGGAGTTCCCACAGGACGGGGACAAGGACTCCAGGTGGCACTACGGCGAAGACAACAGGTCTGACGTGGAGATAGTGGAGGACGGGTCGACCGACCTGGTCATCCAGCAGGTCGACGACAGCGAGGACGAGGCGGACGAGAAGGATGTGAAACCAAACATTAGGTAGTTGCAAGAGGAGAATCGGGAATCCATCGGAAGGGGGAGAATGTCCTGACCACACAGACCCTCCACCAGCTGTTGTTGATCCTACAGGGACACGGGGTTGAACAGGTCCAGACTTGCATGTATTTATGGACGCGCCGCTGAGTCCAATCTGGTCGGTTCTCAGAACCCCCAATACTTTGCTTCGTGAGGAAGAATCCATCCTTAACCAATGGATGAACGAGGAAACCGCAGTATTCCATGGATAACTGTTTATAGCAGACAGTGGGGCACGTCTCAAAGCCTCCTTCAAGGGAGTGAGGTCTAAATATTTAAAAATAGTCGCAGAGTGTTGTAAATTGCCCACTTTTTACGCTTGTAGGGGTGTGGGGTTTATGTCATGGGGTGATAAACAAAGTGTAAAGACACCCCCCACCCACGCCAGACAACCTCCCTTCACTATTCAGAAGGGAAGAGAATCTTCCATGAAATTCCATGAATTCTTCGTGTTATGATAAGGAAAAAGGCAGCTAATTAAGGAAGAGCATGTAAAATGTTTTGGCACTTTTGTCTGGAAAGGGACTCCTGTAAAATTTATTAGGATGAGGCAAATCTTCAGCAGATCACTCACCCAAGACCCGTTCCTTTACAAGAAAATCAGCACATGAGTTCTAGTCCCAGTCAACTCATCAGAGACAAATTAATTATGAATATGGATCATTAATCGATGCCAGTAGATGTTTGGTTCTCAAAATTGGGATCTCGGATGTTTTAATAAGCACTAATAAAACGATCTTCTTTTGTTAAAAAACCTCTCAAAAGTGCCAGACAGGGTGGGGTTGTTGGGGCTGATCCGTGCAGGGCCAGGAGTTGGACTTGGCTGATCCTCGTGGGTCCCTCCCAACTCGGGATATTCCGCCCTGTGAGCCCTCTCCAGTCTGTACAAGATGAGAACAAGATGTACTGGGAGTTCTAGAAACATCATATTTGTGTGATTTCACCCACAATTGGGCTACGAGAGGTCGGGGACGAGGAAGAAATGTGACTTCTCTAACAGAACAAGCCCCTTTGTTGTGTTGCTTCGTGAGTTTATCTCACCCAGCACCTGTGAACAGGAGGGGAGCAGGAGATGCTCCCAGGGTGCTGCCACTCTGCGTTTTTTTTGGACAGATCTGAGTGTTACTCCAGTTCTTCATGGAACTCAGTGGCTGTAAGACTTAGAAAACTCTGATTTGTTTTCTTTTTTTACGGTTTTGTAAGCATGGTTGGCTGAACCCCGGGGTTTATTACAGAACAACCCCATATATATATATATATACACACTATATAATCTTTCCCAGGGACAGCTGGAAAAAAAAAAATCACTATTTTATTTTTATTCATGTAAAAACTGTATAACCTTATTAGTCTCATCAAGACCAGAGGTTTTTTTTTTTAGTACCATCATTCCAGGCTGCAGGTGACCAGCCCAAGGTCTCTTAAATGACAACAGAAGTGCTTCCTGCTAAGTTCAGTGTAGGCCCTAAGCACCCTCCCCTCAAACATTCCAGGCTGATGGGAATCATCCTGCTTGGATGTCCCAAGGAAACGAGAAATGGTATTTTATCACTCCTACAAAAATTACCATCACTGGCTTAGGATTTGGAAGGGAGAACTTCCAAAACTTCCTGATGACCACCATGAAAACATCTTTACAAACAAGACTCGTGCTCGCCTCGATTTTTATTTGACCCTTGGGCGGCAGCCCAGGAATGGACTGGATGTGAAAACAGACATTTAATTTTCTTGGAGCTTTTTTTTTCTACTCCTGAAATGCCTGTTATTGAACGGCTAAGAAATATTCCTGAGCAACCTGAGCTAAATCAAACACAGAACAAGAAATATGGAGTGACTTGGATTAAATTCCAAGATGTTTCCCTTTACATTAAACAGTATGACAATAAATTCCAGGTATCAGTGCCTGCTGTCCCAGGATACAAAGCGACTGGGATTAGTCTGTGTGTGTTTGGGGTGGATTAAAGGGAGAGGGAAAATAAAGGGTCTCTCTAGGCCTGAAATCTTAACTGCCAACTGTAAAGGTCAGACTATTAAGTGTTTCTTAATAGTGGGGGTGTTTTTAGAAGCAGAGGGATTTTTGGATCAATACTCAATTCAATTAGATACCATAAATCTAAGAATGCTGAGGACCAGATGCTGCAGAACAAGACCTGAAGTGGCTCTAAATGGGCCAGTGGAACAGTCTATCCAGAGGAAGACACTTACTTTTTACACACAGGCAGATAAATGGTTGATCTGCCGGGCAAACAAGGGCTTTTACTGGTTTTATACGTGGATTTTATTCTCAGTAGCATAACTAGGTATCTGTAGCCATTTTTAAAGTATCTTATTAAGCTTGGAGTTTTAGCTCAAGACTGGGATTCCCCACAGGTCAATTATGGTTTATATTTTTTTAAAAGTTACCTTTTTTTGCATCTGTCGCCTTAATTTTGGTGGTTGTTTCCTTATTTTTGTACTCCAAAACGAGATAAATGTTAAGTGCCTTCTGTTTTCGACGTCCTTCATTTCACACAACCAGTCACACGTTTTCCTTGTTTTTCTCAACATGAAAATAATTTGTTTTATTTTTGCCTCCTGCCATTGCCTGATTGTCTTCTTCATATCCCTGAGAGGATCATGTACCGCTCAGCAGCAGAATAACCTTTTTTCTTCTTTTCAAGGAGGAAAGTAAAGACCATACAGAGATGTTCCCACTGACTTTTATTTTTTTCCTTGCTTTTCCTTCATCTTCACGCCTCTTAGGGACAAGGTTTAGTGCTGGGCTTGGTCTTAAAGGTCTTTTCCAACCCAAACCATTCTGTGATTCTTTTTGCTTGGCTTGTGCTTATTGCTGTGTTCGCAAACCACAGTCAAGAAGTGAAGACAGAAGTCATCATCATCCTCTGATTAGTGTCCCACCTCTAACTGATGTCTTGCCATCCTTTCAAAGGCTGAAATGCTGAATTAAAAAATTATCTTTGCCCCTTTTTCAGGTATTTCTTTCGTTTCTTACAATTCTCCCTGCCACATAAACCTATGACTTGTGTGATGCTTCATCAGTTCTTTCACATCATCTCCCATCCTTTTGTTTTCCATTAACGTACCTAAACACCTGTATTTACTATCCCAAAAAAGTCATGTTTTAGTTATGGTTGGTTGGAGCCAACACATAAAAGAATGAAATAGAAGAAAAAAATCTCTAGTTCTGCCCAAAGGGTTGAGTTTTGCAGAAAAGGATCTTCTGATCCTCCAGACTTTTTCCATTAGGTCCAAATCTGCACCAACGTTATGTCTGTTGAGCGATGGGTGTAACTCGATAAGCTACTGAGAAAACCTTATAATAGCATTTAGTTAAATATTTTCTATACTGTTTAACTTAAAACCCTTCCGTGTTGGGAGTTAGTGTGACCTTTCATCCTGTGTCACTCGTGAAATGCAGAGAGGTGGCTTATTCGGTGCATCAAGAATTTTAAACACAGCAGGAACACAGGACAAGAGGTTTGGTGAACAAACTGGGAGGAGTGGCTGGAAAGAGCTTTCCCCTGCCAGGGCTGAGCTGTTGGACTAAATTAAATATTAGTGGAGTTCTCTCTGACGCTTGACTGCGTGAATGGGAATTGGTTTTTACCGTGTTCTCCCAGCCTGCTCTGAGGAGGGAACTGAACCAATGACTGCAGAGGTTCCCTCTCAAAATGATTCAGTGATCTCGAGGAATAAGATTGAAAGAGTCTCATCCTCTGACAAGCACGAGTTCGGGAGCGTCTCGTCTTCCAGCGGGCATCCTGATTCCACCTTCCACACGGGATGGAGAGCGGGGCGACCTGTGTGCGGCACTCCCGCCTGCAGCGCTTTGAGCGCCAAAGCCCCGTCACAAAAACGCCGCGACACTGAGTCGATGTGACAAATCCCACACCGCAGGGCTACGGACACTTCCCGCTCAGGTGGCGCCTTCCATGCACACACGTACAGGTATATCCGGCTAACAAAGCCGCGTGTGCGGGAGGGCCCCCCGGGCATCCCGCGTGTGCGCGGGGGCGCCGGGGCCGCGGCCGCAATGGGTGCGTTGCCCCTTTAACTGTGTCCCCAGCCCTCGGGCGTCCGTGTCCAACGCCCACGTCAGCAAATACCTTTTGTTTCTCTCCCCGCTCGGGCTGGCGGGGCGCGGGGGCTGCGGGGAGCGGCGCGTCGCCTGCGAGGCACGGCGAGCCCCGAGGCGGGGCCGGGGACCCCGCACGCACCGCCCGGCCCGGCGGCAGCGCCCGCAGCGCCCGGTGAGCGGCCCCACAGCCCCGGCAGCCGTGGGAAGGAGCGGGGAGCGGGGCGGGGAGCGGCGGCAGCTCCGCCCGGAGCCGCTCGGTGCCCGCCGGGGCCGCCGCGTCCCCGCCGGGCGCCATTTGCAGCCCCGGGCGCGGCAACAAAGGGGCTGCGCGGGGCGGGCGGCGGCTGCGGGAGCGGCTGCGGGAGCGGCGGGTGCGGGACCACCGGGCATCGCGCGGCGGCGTGGCGGGGGCACCGAGGGGAGGGCAGCCCTCCGAGGAGGGAGGCTGCGGGCGGCGCGCCCGGCCCGGGGCGGTCCGTGCCGGGGATGGGGATGGGAGCGCTCGGGCGGGCGGGTCCGGCGCCGCCGGGCACCGCGGGGGACACAGGGACCGGCTCCGAGGGACGGAGGGCCGCCGCCTCCGAGAGCGGCCCCCGGTGCGCTGGGGCTCTGCCCGCGGCGGGAGGGCCGAGCGCTGCCTCTCGCTCTGAGAACCATTAAGGTCTCGGGGGATGCGATCCGCGTTCTTTCGGGATACTAAGTGATCCCCGCTGGCGCGTCTTTGCGCCTCTTTCTAGAGTTGTTAAGTTTCTTCTCTCGTGTTACTGTAGCAGCCGGAGGGGCTTGGGAGATGCCTCGGGAATTTGATAACGCTTTTTGAATTGCAGCTCGTCTCTTTAGATAAGGGTTCAGCAACGCTGATGCAGATTGTCACAATGACGTTTTTTTTCCTTTACAGCAAACCCTCCTCTTATTCCCTGCCTGGGATGGAGATTTCTTCCCACCAGTCTCACCTCCTGGAGCAGCTGAACGAACAGCGGAAGCAGGACTTGTTCTGCGACTGCAACATCCTGGTGGAGGGGAAGGTCTTCAAAGCCCATCGCAATGTGCTGTTTGCCAGCAGCGGGTACTTCAAGATGCTCCTTTCACAGAGCTCGAAGGAGACGAGTCAGCCAACAATAGCTACGTTCGAGGTCTTCTCTCCAGAGACCTTCATGGTTATCCTGGACTTTGTGTATTCAGGGATATTGTCTTTAACCGGTCAGAATGTGATCGAGGTGATGTCAGCTGCCAGCTACCTGCAGATGACAGATATTCTCAACGTCTGCAAGACCTTCATCAAGTCCTCCCTGGATATTAATGAAAAGGAAAAGGACCAATACCTCAGCCTCTCGGCCAAAAGCGCGAGCACTGGGCCTGCCCGGCCCACCCTTTATCGCTCCAGGAGGAAAGCGAAGAGCAACCCCCGGCGTTCCTACTCCGTCCCGGACGAAAAGCCCAACGCCAACGAGAACTCCTGGAGCAGCTACGGCAGCTACCTGTCCTCGCAGGGGATTCTGCAGCGGGCGGAGACCCAGCTGTCCAAAAGAGGCCGAAAACAGGGCTCGAGCAGGAAGCGCCGGAAGCACCTGGGCCTGTCCCAGGGCCGGGATTTGGGACAGTGCAAAGCGGACAGAGCGGAGCGAGCCGGCGCCTCGGATTGCAGCCCCCTGCCCAGGGGCGGGGAGGAGGCCGAGTTTGATGCGGAGAACGACGTGGGTCGGGATGATTTCGGGTGCCATCGCGGCTCGGAGGCGCTACCCAAGAGATGGTCTGTTAATCAGCTAGAGCAAGAACTTTCCAGAACTCCCGAGTTCATGGAGTTAAAGGCAGAAGAACTGTACACCTCGATGCCCACAATTTTAGGCGTAATGAGTAGTTGGAACGAAGGTAAAAAGAGAGGAGCTGGTTTGGAAAAGTTTGGCTTAATCTGGGAGAATTCAGGTGATGTTTTGGAGAGAATTTGTGTGGGTGCATGGAAACCAAAAATAGCGTCTAAACTTAGAGGTGAATTTATCTACTCACGAATGAGTTTGCAGCCAGAGGGGGGCATGGGAATTGGGGTGGGAGAGCGTTACCCAGGGGTTCTGGTAACGGTAAAACAGAACATGCCTGATTATTCGAGCCCAAGTGGAATTTAATGAAGCCTCAAGAGCTGTGATCGACTTGGGGACATGAAGGACTGAATTTCTCTTTGTAGATCCCCAAACCTGACACTAATCCAACCTCAGTCCAACCCAGTTCCTTCACAGGGCATGGCTGGGATGTTGCATTTCCCTTGGGGTCCAATCAGCCCAAACTTTGTGGCTGTTTTGCCACAAACAAATAAAGCATCCGAGCTCCTGATGGACTTGTCAGCAGCACCTGGTGGAATAAAGCTGACAGGTCAATTCTCATGTGTATTCTTTTGGAAATGAACATACTATGCATATTGTAGCGGCATATTCTGAAGACTTGAGGCATCCTCATATATTAAACAGGGATTATAAATGTCAAAGCTATGAACCATTAGCTGATGGAAGAGCTCACGGTTCAGACAGTACAAATATATATAATAGCTACATATTTATGATCATCTGTATGTCTAAAAAATACCCCCAGTAAGAAAAAAAACCACTTTAAAATGGCCATTTAACATGTTCAGTGAGAAGTACGGACTTTGGGGGGGAAAGATATATTTTCCATATTAAATTTATTGCATATATTTCATGTATTTTATATATTTCATATATTTTATAGATGAAATAAATGTTATCAACAAAATACATTCTATAGATGAAACACATTTTATAGGTGAAATGCATTTTATAGATGAAATACATTTTATATATATGTATATACCCCCAAAGCCCGTATTTTATGTATTTGTAGCTTGTATTTCATATATTATATATTCTATTATATATATTACATATTGCTCTATATTGTATAATGTCACAGGATATTCTGAGTGGGAAGGGACCCACAAGGTGGTCCATGTGGGGTGGGGATTGAACCCACGAGCTTGGCATTGTTAGCACCCTGTTCCAACACGACCCCGACAACACATCATACGTTTATATAAAATATTTTGGGGGGTTTTCCTCCTCGCTGACGGAGCAGAGGAGGCAGGAACTGCCCCTCTCCGAGCCGACAGCCCTCCCCTGTGCCCCCGGCAGGTGACCTGCCCCGCATGCGGTTCAAGTGCCCGTTCTGCACCCACACCGTGAAGCGCCGCGCGGACCTGAAGCGGCACCTGCGGTGCCACACCGGGGAGCGGCCGTACCCCTGCGAGGCCTGCGGGAAGAGGTTCACCCGCCTGGAGCACCTGCGCAACCACTTCCAAACGGTACGGCCTTCCCGCTGGGATAACGGAACGGCCTTCCCGCTGGGATAACGTCCCAGGAAATGCACTGCGGGGGGTCCGCCGGTCCGAGCTGTGCGGGTGTTTCCAGCACTGACGCCCCAAAACCTTCCTCAGTCATTATTTAACTTGACGGATCGTATTTAAAAATTGTAGGGTTTTTTTTCCCCTTCGGCGCGATTCCATCTTCTAAAAAAAATAATAATAACAAATGTCCTTTTTTTTTGGATCCCCCCCTCCAGATCCACCAGGCCGGCAAGCTGATCTGCAGGAAGTGCAAGCGCCACGTCACGGAGCTCACGGGCTGCGTGGTGCAGCAAGGCACGCGGCGCTACAGACTGTGCCACAAGTGCTTGGCAGAGGCCAGTTTCGACGGCACCCCCGAGGATTTCGATGCAGAACATTCCCCCGTCTCCTCCACGGGGAGCAAACGCCCCAAATGGGCTCTGGAGGAGGGGCAGAAATCAGATGAGGAGCCGGTGGAAGAAGAGCCTTATAATTTGGTTGTCCGACACACTAATGATGATGTTCCAGATGAGGTAGAGGAAAAGGTGAAACCAAATCTTAGGTAGATATTTGTGCACTTGTTACTTGTATTCGAGTTTAAATTACTTGTGTCCTACCGACTAAATGCTGGTTTGCTACTTGAATTAAGTATTGCTAAAATTCTATTTTTGAGAAGCAAAATTTGGACTAAAACAAGTTGTTTTGTACTTGCAGACATGGAACAGTGTAACTGCTTCTAAATGTCATCCAGAAAGTACTGAGAATCATAAGATCTCCTGAGTTGGAAGGGACCCACAAGGATCATCAAAGTTCATCTCCTCACTTATTATCTGGAAACTATTTAGAAGAATTGGTTTATGTTTCATCAGAGACTCGCTCAGAGCTGCTGCTCACAATGAAAGCATGAACCAGCTTACAGTCCTACAAAGGTTCTGTACGACAGAGACTTTTTAAAAAGCGGAAGTTGCAAACTTGCTTTGAGAAAATCTGACTGAAGTGAGCAGCTAAGAAACATTGAAACACCTTCTTTTTTGCTGGCATTGTAATTAAATTGTACATACACTTGGAAAACTTCCTAAGAGAGGAGCAAAGGAAACAAGTGGAATTCTTCCTGCTGAAGAACCTATTGAGCTTTGTTTTCTTTTTTTTTTTTTGAGTGAACTTAACTGCTTCTTAGAGTTGAGAAAAGCATGATTAAAGAATTCCCTCAGCCAGAGTAGAGTAGTGACCAGAGCATTTGCAGTGCACTTGGGTAGTATGACTTTGCCTCTTTTGTACTGTGAATTTTATAGAAAGATACACCAACGTGGTTCCAAGGAAATAAAAGTGCAATCACAGGAAGTACACTTGTCAGGTTTTTTCCTTTTTTTTTCCCAGGACTGTTGCAAGATTTCCCTAAACTTCTGTTCTGTCTTATCCTAGGAATAAAGATGCCGGGTCTCTTTAATTTCAGTGGGACAGTTGTGGCTTAGATCACGGAGTGACTTCAAGAAAGGTTTTCCTGCTCATACGAATTTATAAATTAAAATTACGAAGCAACCTTTGTAATTCTGGGGTCTCCTCAGCTTTTTTACTAACGGTGTTCAGGAGTTCACTGATGGTGTAGAGGAGTAACACTTAGTTAATTCCCAAAGTTTTTCTACCAAGTTCCTGCCAGCACTTGGAAAATCAGAGCACTTCAGTGTTTTGCTGCCACCAGACACACGTGGGGCATCTCAGCATTTGTCTCCGAAGTTAAAATTCAACTATGTTAATTTTTTCCTTACTTTTTAGAGAGCTGCAAAAAAGGAAAGGCTGCCCCTCACCCCCCTTACCACAGCCCCACTGATGCCCTCAGACTGAGTCCACTCACCCCAGCAGGGAGCAAA
This sequence comes from Myiotriccus ornatus, assembly GCA_036023395.1. NCBI lineage: Eukaryota > Metazoa > Chordata > Aves > Passeriformes > Tyrannidae > Myiotriccus > Myiotriccus ornatus. The sequence goes on from JAYRBT010000064.1 coordinate 4,356,353, forward strand.
GTACAAGTGTCAGGATTCACTGGTCAAAAATCACAAATCCATGGATTCTCTCAGTCCAAGTTTTATTTTGGCACGCTACAAAAATAAAAGGGGTTTTTATCCCTCAGTCTTTACAATATGGAAAGTCCATAATCCTTTGACATTAAAGGACTGTCTTCACTGTCCTTTCTAAAGGGTGATCCAAACCATCTGCTTTTTCAAGGAGAATCCTTTCCCACAGGACACAGCTGGGAGTGAAGCTGCAGAGAGCCTGGAGCACCCCCTTCCAACCTGGTGCATCCCCTGGAAAAGCTGCCAGCTTTTTGGGGGGATGTCAGGTGATGTGAGGATTCCAGTTACATGGTCATGTGCCTTAGGATTTCGGGTGGAAATTTATTTACAGCAATTCAGCACCACCTGCTGGCACAGGTTTTGGGTTTAAGTACTTTTAAAGGTGTGGTGGTTTGGGATTTTTTTAACTGGTTTAATTTTTTTTAGGTGTCTTTTAAACAGCTGGAATTTTTTCCACATTAAATCTGAGCCACTGCAGCTATTTTGGATTTGTGTAAAATGGAGGAGGGGTGTCAGCTCAGAATTAGGAGAGTGAAATCCACAAAGGACATCACGTAGATGAACATTCTCTCCTGCCACCCTGCAAAAGGGGAGCATTTTAGTCAGGACCTTCACTAATTTCTGTATTTCATAAATATGTACCAGCCTTCAAAGATGACTACCAGCATTCCTGGGAGATTTCCAACTACAAATCTCTCCTTCTCAATATCCCCCAACCAGTTCTTTTAATTCTCTGTCTCACCATCCTCACCTGGAAACACTGGCTGACATTCCCTGCAATTTCTCCCTTCAGTTCATGATTTTAACTGACCAATTCCTTAGTTACTTCCACAGGGATTACAGTTTTAGGGGACTTCTGCCAGCCTGTGACAAATGTCCACTCGACCACACTTTCCTTGCTTTAAATATCGATGATGACAAAAACTTCTGGCTTCTCATCTTCACAGATCTGCATCGCTGAGTAAGTGATGGCTTTGACCTCTGTGCCCTGGAAAAGAGACACAAACCCAGGCATTTTCTAAATGATATCCTTTGTCACAGTTCCTAACACACAGTTCTTACCACTTCCCTCAGGGTTTGCTTCTGGCAGTTCTTTAGGGGAAGGAAAAAAAGAGAAGGGAGAAGCCAAAACTGACTAAGCAAAAGGCTGTGCCAACAGTGTGAAACCCAAACCCATGTCCACATTCTGAATACAGGTTGGTTTTCTGTGTTAGCAGCATCACAAAACCAAAGCCAACTGTTGAGTTTTGCCAGTGCTGAGGAAAAGTCAGGCTCAGGTCAACAGTTTCAGGAACACATTCACACACACACAAAAAAAAAAACCCAAACACAAAAGTTTAGTTCCTGTGATTCCACACAGCCACGTTTGTACTTGGATCTCTGGAGAACTCAGAGGTCTGATTTAAAAGACACCTGTCCCTCCTAAAGGGAAAAGATGGAAGAGGAACCACTGCATACCTGTGGGTGTTTGCCTAAAGAGAACTCTTCTCCCCACCTTTGAAAGCAAAAAGAAAAGAGGTTGAAACTTTGGCAGCATTTACCAAATGTTGTAATTAGTTTCACTGATGAGTAAAGAACGGTGAGATTTTCACTTAAAGCCTCGAAGGAAACAAATAAAATAAAATAATAAAAAAAAGCCCACCATCCACTTTGTAGATGATGGTTTAGGCTCACCCAATGGATCTTATTTTGAACTGCATTCGGTCGATGTGAAGCACTTTCACCTCCTGCAGGAAAAGCGAGGGGAGAAATATTTCAGTCACACCTTCCACCTTCAGGCAGGGAATGGCAGCAAACCCCACTTGTAAGGGTCACACTTCACTGTTTAGGTGGAATCTAAAAGCAGAGAATCTGACACAAACTGCTACTTGGAACACCAAAGCAGCAGAAGGTGTAACAGCAGCTAATAATTGGTGTCTGTGGTAACAACGCTTGATGATTTCTTGAGTTTTTCTGCTGAAATAGAATCACAGAATCATGGAGTGGGTTGGGTTGGAAAGGACCTTAAAGCTCAGCCAGTCCCACCCCCTGCCATGGGCAGGGACACCTTCCACTCTCCCAGGCTGCTCCAAGCTGGACTTGTATTTGTCATGTTCCCTTTTTTCCCCCTAAAACACCATTTCTTTCAGAGCTGGTATTACCAGGGAACAGCCTCGTCCTGCAGATGGAAAAGGATCAAACCAGGACACTTACCCTGGGTACAAAGAACTCATTAGCACTGAATTTATACAGCCACTCATCCAGGAGGTGGAAGAGGAGAGACAACATGTCGTGTCCTGTGTAGTTGAAGCAGAGAAGTCAGTTATTTCTTCAGCAGGAACACCCAAACATTTTTTAACAGGACATCAGATGTTCAGCTTATCAGAAGACTCAGATTAGCGATGTTTAATTAGATTCAGACTTTTGGTACCTTTTTCCCCTCAGGTTTCATAACTCTCCCCATGAGAAGTCGAGACAGCCTCACCTTCTGCCTCCACCTCCACTGTATCCACGGGTTCCACGGTCTCTGTGTCCGTCATGTAGCCAAACATGGCCATGACACACTGCTCAAATGCCTCCTCCAACGTGTCTCCCCAGGCATGGAGCCTGCAAGGAACATGGGACAACTCACTGCACTGTGACAAAGAGAATTAACCCCAGAGCAACAGGCAGGTGAGCAAGCAGAACAGTGAGAACGGGAGAACTGATGCAGAGGAGCTGAGTGAACAAAATAAAAACACCCCAACTTGATTTCCAGAAAGAGAGGGGTTTGTGAGAAGAGCTTCTCAGAATATGGAAAATAAATGTTTTAGAGCCACCAAGGAAATTCCACCTTGGTATGGCTCACTGATGTCTGTTAAAGCAAACTGGGCAGAAGAAATTTGGTTTAAAAGGGGTGAAAAGGAGACTTCAAAAGACATTTGCAAATGACGCAGAGGCTTGGTGAGAAGCACCGCAGGAATATCAGAAAAGAAACTAAACATGATTCTGTGTTCTCCCAAAAGCAGAAGCAAAATTTACCACCAGAACACCCAGCGAGTGACATTTCAGAGCCCCACAGGGTGTTACATCTGCAACCAGTCCTTGGGAGTTACTCCAGACTTAGAGAGTGTAAGGAACAGTGAGTTTATCACAGTGAGAAGTCCCAGCTGCCCACACTTACTGCACATCTGCTGTGTGATCCAGATCTGAGGGGAAGGAAAAAGAGAAGCCATGATGCCACCAAAATTCTTTAAAAAATAGGGATTATAAAGCACATAACACCGATATCTGATTTACTAACAAGAACTTTTTGCACTCATCCTCAGACATGATAAATCTGCTCTGCACTGTACTAGAAAATGTGATTTTAATTGATTTTGTGAGTGCCCTCTGTGTCCAGCTCTGTGTGCAGGGTTTGGCTCCTAAGAGTTAACTGCAATAAAAAGGAAACTTTAACCAGGACTAAAGAGTTCATGCTGAAGTCTGCAAGTCTGAAAATTATTCATGCAGAGGGTGAGACTTGCAAATATTTCCAGCTCAGTGAGGAAATACACCTGTCCACACCCAAAAAAAACCCCATTAGGCAAAGAGAAGGATTTAAAGCACAATTTGTAGCATAAAACAGAAAGAAAACTTTACTAAAAAACCATGATTGTGTTATCGAGTTTTACATGAACATCATTTATATTTACTCAGAGGAATGAGAGAAATATATCACAGTATCTCTGCTATCAAATAAAGATCTGAGTGCCTCCTAAAAATGTAAATTCTAACAGAGGAACAGGCACAGTCCCTCCAGACAGACATGGAAAACACACAGGGAATGGTCTCCTGCCTGAAGTTGGCCCTTGGGCTGCCACCTACTCACTTGACATCCTCTCAGAAGTCATTCCAGGGGTGGGGAAAGGAGAGATAATGATCTTTTCAGTAGAGCATTTAATTTATTTTTACCATGATTTCTTTTTAGCACCCAAAGCAAGAAAAGCATTTGTCTGTGATAAAGAAAATTGGAGAGCTTTCTCTCTCTCTCTATACATATATATCCTGCTCTTTTCTGTGCCCTTGTGATTGCAGTGCCACACACACGCCGGATCAGGAAGTTATTATTTTAAAAATATTATTAGTATAAATACTCACATTCGTATTTCTTACAGAGTGGAGGGTATTTGGCCTTGACAGCCTTCTGCTCCTCTGTCAGGTTGTAATCCCTCTCATCTGCTGCCATGGCCGTGGGATCCAACTCTCCCTCACTTCCTGGGGGTGGGAAACACGGACACGTCCCGGAGTGACTCAACCTGCTGACGCCGTGGAGAAGAGGGAAGAATTCCTCTCAGTTCGGCCTCTCTGCTCTGAGAACACCTTGGGAACACTCAGCCGCAGGCTCAGCTATTCCAGACGAGTCCTAAACACGCCTCATTTCTGTTGTTTCTGGCCCAGCTGGGCGGTGGGACGAGGTGGGGAGCTCAGTCCCACAGCACTCGCCCCACGAGTGTGTTCAGCCACGCAAGACAAGGGATCACATTCCTTATGGAAACTGGGGACTTCTTTTAGGCGTGTCGCAAAGAGAAGCATGAAACTGAGAAGCCGGGGCTCCTCTGGGGGAATAAACCCAAATATTTAGTCGCTATTTGATATCTGCCGTGCGATTTTAAACCTGTTGGCTGTGGATGGTGAGATCCCACGTTACCCTCAGCAGCCGATCAGAAGCAGCAAATATTACGGCTGCAAAGCTCACCGCCGCACCGAATCGTGCGGGGGGGAAAGGGTATTAATGCCTGTAGATAATTAATTATTATAGATAACTGATAACAAGCCGAGAACACCCGAAGGCGCCAGGGGCAGCCCTGCTGGGAGGCAGGCTGGGCCGCGCCTCGGCCCACACACGCACCGATCGGGTCCAATCCCGCTCCCGCACGCTCTGCGGCGCCCGGAGGTAACCGCTGTCACGGTTCTTTCCACTCGTGAACGGGGATCGCGAACCGGGACCGCGAACCCCAAACCCACCGCCCCCTCGGCGCGGGGGACGCGGCCCCTTTAAGAGCGCGCACGGAGGGGGGGGGGGTGGGAAAATGGCGGCTCCCGCTGAGGGCAGGCGAGCCCTCCCACGTGACCGCGGCGCGCGCCCGCCGCCCCGCCCCGCCCCCGTCCCGCGCCTTCGCCGATTGGCCGGGGCGCGGCCGCGGCCGCCGCTGATTGGGCGGCGTTGGCGCGCGAAGGGGCGCGCGCGGCGCCCAGGGGGAGCCGCGCGCAGCGGGGGCAGGAAACAATAGGGACG
>JAYRBT010000064.1:4362478-4410474 GCA_036023395.1 Myiotriccus ornatus
ATAGGGACGGAGCCGCGGCCGGGAGGGCTCCGAGCGCCCCGCGCAGCCACCGACCTCGCCCGCCCCGCGCCTCAGCCCCGCGCCCCGCCATGGCCGACAAGGAAGGTAAAGGCTCCCGCGCGGGCGGCGCGGCCTCCGCCGGGAGGCGCCGGGTGCTCCCCGCTCCCCTCCCCCCCGTCTCCTCCTCGCGGCGTGAGGGGAGCGGGGGCGGCGCCGCCAGGGGGCGCTCGAGCCCCCCCTCACTCCCCCCCCCCATCCCGTCCTGGCCGCCGCCCCCTCCCCGCGGCGTCGGCACCGGCCGGGGGGGCTCCGCCGGCACCCTCCGTGCGCCCCGAGGAGCGGGGCTGCGAGCCCCCCACCCCCGGTGGGGTGGGGCGAGCCGGGAAGGGCCGTGCCGTGCGAGGGGTGCGGGTGGGGCGGACCAAAGAGGTGTCGCCGGCCGCTGCCGCGCCGCGCGGGGGTGCCCCCGTTCCCTCGGGGGGAGCCCCGGTACCCGTGAGGCTGCTCCCGTTTCCACGGCACAGCTCCGGTTCCGCGGGTGACTGCCCCGGGTCTGCCCGCCCGCCTTCTCCTCCTGCAGCGGAGGCTGGTGGCAGATGGGATGAGAAGAGTGTGCGAGAGCAGCCAGGCGGCGGAAGGAGCCTTGGAAAACTGGATTTTTGGGAACTACCAGTTCAGGGCTGCGCCCAGACTGGTCTGTTTGACAGCAGCTGGTGGGTGCCCTGCCTTTAAACATCGTTACACGTCTGGTGCCCTGTGCGCTAAGATTTAGGATTTTATTGTGCTGCTTCTGACAACATCGTCATCCTTGAATCACCACAGGATGGTTTGGGTTGGAAAGGAACTTAAAGCCCATCCAGTGCCACCCCCTGCCATGGGCAGGGACACCTTCCACTAGCCCAAGTTGCTCCAAGCCCCGTTCAGCCTGGCCTTGGACACTTCCAGGGATGTAATTTGACATAGTTCATATTAATTTCGAGCCATGTATCCAGAATAAAAGGAGTAGAATGCGCAACAGGGTATTTTTAATTATCTAATAACCAGCAGAGCGTCCAACAGCAAACCAGGGCGTGATGTAGTTGGCTCTCATCCATTGCCTGCTCATGGTGGTGTGTGCCTGTAAATACATTCATAAAGGCTAATTAATTGTATGAATTTTTTCAAAAACCCACTTCAGCAGCCTTTGATGATGCGGTGGAAGAACGTGTGATCAACGAGGAGTATAAAATATGGAAAAAGAACACCCCCTTCTTGTATGACCTGGTGATGACCCACGCCCTGGAGTGGCCCAGCTTGACTGCTCAGTGGCTTCCTGATGTCACAAGGTACGTTGATCCTTTTGTTTTCTATTTAAAGCAGAATAAATAGTACATCCAGGATCACCTTTTGTTAAAGTCAGGCAGTGTGTGATTCCTTTCTGTCTTAGTAACCCCTGCCTTGCCAACAGCAAGTTGAGGAATCCCGACACCAAAGATAATCAGCGCAGACACTTTTAATATGGGAAAACATCTTCTGTTATTGAGAAGGATTTCTTCCCAATATCCCATCTAAACCTGCTCCTCTCAGTGTGAAGCCATTGCCCCTTGTCCTGCTGTCGTGAAAAGTCCCTCTCCATCTTTCCTGTAGGACATCTTGAGCTGTGACAAGTGATTTCTTCCACAGGAAGCCGGTTTTTGTATCGGGCCAGGAAAACAACCGTAAATCTGAAGATCCTTATTCTGTCAGAAGCTGCAATAAAAAAAAAAAAAAACTGTTGTGACCCCCTGCTTTGTTCCCCTTCCCTTGCAGACCTGAAGGCAAAGATTTCAGCATCCACAGGTTAGTCCTGGGCACCCACACCTCAGATGAGCAGAACCACCTGGTCATAGCGAGCGTGCAGCTGCCCAACGACGACGCCCAGTTTGATGCCTCCCACTATGACAGCGAGAAAGGGGGTAAGGGCCCAAAGGGCTGCATTTCAACCACATTTCCCTGCCCTTCCCAACAGAAAATTCGCCCTCTCCCAAAGGCCGGGCAGCAAGATTAACTTTTGCTTCTCAGCTGAACAATTACCCCCGTAATGGGGAGATTAGTGGGCAAGATATGCCACTTCCTGGATAAACACTCTGGGTTTTTGAGTGTATGGGATGTCTTAACAATCTAATGATGAAAACAGAAGGTGGAGGCTTATTGCAAAAGTATTTTTGTCTGTGGGAAAGATCACCCCTCCCTATTTCTCATCAGGAATTGACATTGAATTCCATACAGTGGTATTTTTACTGTCACTTTTGCACTACATGAGCTCTTCCAGTGAATGTAAAAGAATATTTTTATTTCAGTGGGGTGTAACTTTTCAAATATTCTTCATCTCTCTGACTTCTGCTGCCTGATAGCTGTGCTACCTCCCATTTTATTATATTAATTTATTTATATGGTGTTTTATTCAGTGTATCAGGCTGGAATTGGATGTTTCCCATAACCTTGTGGCTGTCAGCACTGCCACAAGTGAGACATTTCTCCTGTTTACTTGACTGAATCAGTCTTTCCACCTGGTGAAAGTCCTTGATGATCCAGTGTTTGCCCTTCTTTTTACAGGAAGTCTGGATTGTGCAATGAGTATTTTGATCTTTGGGACCTCTTAAGAGTCATTCACGAGCACAGTGTTGTCTTATAAACACTTGGTTTCTATTCTATTTTAGTATTTCTCAAAAATACATCCTCCAGTTTAAAATCAAACCAAAACCCCCTCCTTTTGGCCAGAGTTGTGCTGTGCAATTTTGTGAAATACTAAATTGCTGTGACTTTAGGTATAAAGATAAGGGAGCTTTAGCAAGTTGTATTTCAGACCCAACTGAAACTTGATTTTACCAAAACTTGTCTATTCTGCAGTCAGAGCTTGGCAGCACAGCAGTAACTGAGTCTGAATCCTTGTGTCTTGATCTGAAACTTAATTATTCACAACTCCTAAACTCTTTTATTTCCAGAATTTGGAGGCTTTGGATCAGTTAGTGGGAAAATTGAAATTGAAATCAAGATAAACCACGAGGGAGAAGTGAACAGAGCACGTTACATGCCCCAGAACCCCTGTATCATCGCCACCAAGACCCCTTCCAGTGATGTCCTGGTCTTTGATTACACCAAACACCCTTCCAAACCAGGTGGGTGCTGCGTTGTCCTCACATGCCAGCCAGCCCTTCCCGAAGGAAAGCTTGGTGTGGTGACAGAGAGCTTGAAAAGTTCCTTGGCTTGCCTGTCATTCGGGGTTTTAGGGCCAAGTGGGTGTTTAGTGTAAGGTTATTTTGTCTGAAGCTTCCAAATGTAGCCATGGAAAGATAAACCTTTTGCTTCTGCTAGTTGTTTTGTCACCTCACTGTGTGTGGTGACGTCTATGGGGGGTAGTAGGTGGTTATTTTGGAAGCTGTGAATTATTTGATGGGTAGCTGAGCTGTTCCCCTTGATATCCTATGGAGATACTAACCTATGAACTCATCAAGATTGTATAGAGCAAATAGTTTTGACATTTATAGGGAGGATCAGAAGTGCCTTTGTTACTTTGAAAGTGCAGTTACAGATGATGAGGGAAAGAAAAATGTCACCCCAGCAGTTCAGGAGGAGTTTTTGGAGCAGTAACAGATGAGCTGCTCTTCCTCCATCCAGCTGGATCAGGCCAAAGCGCTGAGAGGTGGCTCCTGGGCTGCTGAAAGTGGCATGGCAAAGTTTAGTAAAGCCTAAAGCAGGTGTTCCAGGATGTGCTGGAAGTGCCAGCAGGCACTGGAGTTCTTGCACTGCCTCCTTACAGATCCTTCTGGGGAGTGTAACCCCGACCTGCGTCTCCGTGGGCACCAGAAGGAGGGTTATGGGCTGTCCTGGAACCCCAACCTCAGTGGGCACTTGCTCAGTGCCTCTGATGACCATGTGAGTACTTGAAACAGAGCTGAGGTCCAGCCTGCCCTTCGTGTGCCCTGGGAAGGCCACAAATCTTCTGGGTTTCAGGGAGGGGAGGTGAAGAGATCACCTGTCTGAGGAGGTAATCTTTTGCATTTTCTGTTGTTTCAAAGACCATCTGCTTGTGGGACATCAGTGCTGTTCCAAAAGAAGGCAAAGTGGTGGATGCAAAGACCATCTTCACGGGCCACACAGCAGTGGTGGAAGATGTATCCTGGCACCTGCTCCACGAATCCCTGTTCGGATCCGTTGCTGACGATCAGAAGCTCATGATGTGAGTGGGGGAACCTCTTCCCAGCCCAAGTGCTTTCCCATTTGCTCTTCAGTCCCTTGGTGGAATGGGATGGAAACCTTTGTTTCAATTCCGTGTTTTTTCGTTCCCAGCTGGGACACTCGGTCAAACAACACCTCCAAACCCAGTCACTCCGTGGATGCTCACACAGCTGAAGTCAACTGCCTTTCCTTCAATCCTTACAGTGAGTTCATCCTGGCCACGGGATCAGCTGATAAGGTACATCCACCTTGACCGTGGAACATCCCTGTCCTGTTTCTGGTGTGTGAGTGTGGCTGTACATGTTGGTTACTTCAACAAAATGTGGTTTTGTATTTTTTTCACAGACTGTTGCTCTGTGGGACTTGAGGAACCTAAAACTGAAGCTGCACTCCTTTGAATCACATAAAGATGAAATATTTCAGGTATAACAAAATGTCTTTGTCTTTCATGCACATAGACTTGGAAAAATAGTCTTTCACTTTAATACTCATCCCCTCCTCTCATCTGCTTATCATTTTCTGGGTTATTGTTGTGGGGCTGCAGAGCTCCAGTACAGATAAGAGTGTCCAGAAAGCTAGACTGGGAGCAGGGTTAAAGCTCTGGGAGCTTTAACCACAGCAGAAGGATGAAATGGTAGCAGTGCAGGGTCCATTAAATTATTCATGGCAGCAGATTGAAGCAGGAGGCCCCAGTGAAATGGCTGCAGTGTTTCCATCTCCTCAGCCTGCTCCTGGAGGAAGGTTTAACTGCTTCCCCTTAACGGGATCACCAGAACCATCCTCTGACAACAAACAACTGCTGATTTTACTGGGGTAAATATAGAATGCTCACATCATGGCTGGCACGTGCTTAGCAGATACAATATTTCCATCTCCAGCCCGTGCCTTAATCAGAGGGGAAAATATGCAGAGGTTTGTTTTTTTTTTTGGTGGGAGGATTATTAGTTCAGACTGTAGTTATGTCTAAATAAAATGACACCCAGAATCCTGAATGCAGTGTGCAGAATTCTGTGTTCTTTTCTAATCCTGTGATCCTATTAGGTGGTGGGTTTTGTTTTGTTTTTTTTTGGAGAGCTTTATCTCCAGCAGGAGTGGTGAATGTGAGCTTTTGGGCAGCCTAAGCTCAATTACAGTGATTTGTTTTCGTGTGAGAACGGCACCTCCTGTTGAAGGAATCCCTGGGTTAGGCTTGTGCAATCCTTACTGAGATAAGGAGCAGCCAATACCCTTGGGAGCTGTTTGCACTTGGGAACACTGAGGGCTCTGTTAGAGGGAAGGTTCCAGGTGGCACCTTTTTGGTGCTGAAAGGCCTTTTTGGGTGTGTGAATGTTCACAAAGTGCCCCCTGTGGTCGAGGTTGTTAGTTGGGGGTATTTTTTATTCTGGGACAGTTTGGGTTCTCACAGAGACACAAAATGAAGTGGTGTTTGTTGTCCATGTCATGTTGCAGCTTCCTAAAACTTAATTTTGAATTCATCTTTGTCTGCAGGTTCAGTGGTCTCCCCATAATGAAACCATCCTGGCCTCCAGTGGCACGGACCGCAGGCTAAATGTCTGGGACTTGAGGTAAATCCCAAATTACTCCCATTGTCCCCACAAACTATTCTTGATTAATTGCCTCACACCTTAAAAAATCAAACCAACCCCCATTTTTTCTTTTTCCTCTTTTTCTTTTTTTTTTACAGTAAAATTGGAGAAGAGCAATCCCCCGAAGATGCTGAGGATGGGCCCCCAGAGCTGTTGGTGAGTCTTTTCAATCTCATTATTTGCTTTGACCAGTTAACTCACTTTTGGACAGGGTAGATTTGTAACCACTCCCCTTTTTGTTTCCCCAACCCTAGTTTATTCATGGTGGTCATACTGCAAAGATATCTGATTTCTCCTGGAATCCCAACGAGCCCTGGGTCATTTGTTCTGTATCAGAAGATAATATCATGCAAGTCTGGCAAATGGTGAGTTGCTTGGGAGGGTGCAGGAAAGTGGCAGGTTGAAATGCCTGGATTTCAGCATTCCTGCTTTTATTTGCAGCTCTCAAGAGTTACTCATTTTGTAGCACTGCTGAAATCTCAAAGGGGCAGTGGAAACCCCCTTTAGCTTTGGTCAGAACAATGGTTTCCAAATACTCAGAAGCTGGTTTGTATTTTTAAAAAAATATATAAAAGGAAGTGCTGGTGCAAGAAGGAAATTTTTCCTTTCTGTGCTTGAATGAAAACCGTGTGTGAGAACCAACTGAGGTTTCTGTTAGTTACTGTCCTGAGGAATAAAATCTTTGTAGATGATTCAAATGCCCTCCTGAGGATGGAAAATGGGAACAGTTTGCTGCCCCTGCGTTCCCAGCTGTTGAAGGTTTTAGAAAACAATCTTGACCTTTCACAAGACCATAATCCTGTTTTGTTTTGTTTTTTTAATTTACCTATAGATTTTGTTCTTGGCAGCTTTCCATGGAGTTCTTTCGGAAGGTACAGCTAAGTAGAGGATTTACTAAATACACACACAACAGTGTGTGGCCTCTGCCTTAACAAGGCATATTCCTAAACTAAAATAATTTAGAGGAAACTTGGGAAATGTTTTGAAGACGTAGCTCTTATGGATAAGGTCGCTTGTGTTGCTGCTTTGATGTTAAATGATCTTGGGATCCAGGGGGTGGGTGATAACATATCTGCAGATGAAAAACTGCCAGAGCCTTTGGAGGGTGTGGAATCCTGTCCAGAGCGGTGGGAAACGCTTCCTCAGTCCCTCCATCCTTGTCTTGCAGGCTGAGAACATCTATAACGATGAAGATCCCGAAGGAAGCGTGGATCCAGAAGGCCAAGGATCCTAGATGACAACTTTTTCTTCTTTCTAGTCTTTTTTTCTCCTTCTCTTCCCTCTCAACCCTCATATTGACTTAACACTGGTTTTGAGACACACGTAGGCTTTGTGTTCAGCCATCCATCCTCCTGTAGGTGCCATCACGGGCTTCTTCACCCAGACAGCGAGTACCCACCCCCCAAAAAAGGGCTCAGCCCCCTCAGCCAGCTCTGTGCTGTAGCTCCTTGCTCAGAATTCCTGCAGCAACCTCTTGTGTCAGGCTGGCTGTCCCATTTTAACTGCCTTTCATCTCACAGCAAGCTTGGGTTTGGTTTCTTTCCTTGCTCCAGCCATGGGTTTTTTCCTAATTTAAACAAAAGTGGAGTTGGCAGAGCTGCCCAGTGGGCTTGAGCCAATAGGGATGATACAAGTGTTAATCCACTGGCAGCTCAGAAATGGTGTGGAAGGTCCTGGCCTCCTCACTGCCACTCAAAAGCCTTGGAATTCCTGTAGTTATCTGTACCTTGTGGGTTTTTCTGCCTTTGCAGATGCAAAACACACTTGCAAGTTCTGACTTGAACTGAAACTTCTCTGGTTTTTTCTCTTTTTTTTTTTTTTTTTTTTTTTTTTCTTTTTTTTTTTTTTTTTTTTTTTTATTTCTTTTTTTGGTTTCTCCTGGCAATTCTAGGCTGTTCATTCCTTCCTTCCTGTCCCTTTTGTCCCACCTGCTGGGCCACAGCGGTTCGGATTCTTTAGCTATTCCTGCAGAGAGCATCCTTCACACCCCCCCCCTCCATATTCTGTTTTTTTCTGGCTCTATTGTGTGTTTCTAGAGCTGTGTTTTTTCACGTGATGTTTCTTTCCTTTCTGTGAAATGGTTTTTTAAGACTTGGGACCCCCAGGTTGTGAAAGGTGTTCGTTTGTGCCAGCGGAACGGCCCTGCCCGGTGCCCTGAGCAGCTGGTGTGGAGCAGATTAAACGTGGATGAACTGCTTTTTTTAGGAGTTAGTCCTTGACCACTGGTTCCTGCACGTCTTCCACTCGGGTGTCCCGTGCCACCAGCAGCCTGTTACTCTCCATCTCCTCATGACTAATTGCGTGTTGAGTCCTTCAATTGGAATAAAATTTTTCTACGTAAACGCCGTGGAGTTTTGGGGAGTTCTGTGCTCTTTTCTTCCTGCCTTTTCTGCTTTCTCAGGGTGAGGTTGGACCTGTTCAGGGAGCAGGGAAAGGAAGGGGGTGTGTGTCCCACGAGCCTGGGTGCTGGGATGGATTTGTTTTTTGCAGTTTTCTTTGTGGAATGAGTCAATGAGCACTTAAAATCCCCAAGCAGCCACAAGGGCACTGAGCTGTTCCTTCCCCTCCGCCTCAAGCCTGTCTGCATTTTGGCTCTGCCTTCGTACCTCGCCACAGAGCTTGTTTTTGTTAATCTGCAGCATGAATAGTCTGACACAAACACCCAGGTTTGGACACACAGACTTGGGATTTGGAGGCGCAGCTTTGGGAATGAAAAGGCTCCTTAAACTCTGACCTTTATTTTCAGTGTGAGACTCAATATAAAGTGGAAACCTCTTACCCACCACCTCGTTTCTGTGGGACACATCCCAGTACAGCAGAGACCCTTGAAATACAAAAGAAAATCCTGTTCAAAGGATAAAGCTTCTCTTGCATGTAAACTTTTTAAAAGTCAACCCCCCCTGTCCCCCAGAACTTTCTGTGGAGGTTTGAAACCATTTATGGGACAAGATACGTTTTCCGAAACACAGCAAAACATAAATCTGTTATTCCTCATCCATGTCCATTGTTCAGTGCAAGGATTGTTTGTTCTGCTCCTCTGTGGAAAAGCAGTTTTGCTACATGAGCAGCAGCAGCACCTGGAGAAACACACCCAGGGAAAGGACTGTGTGGTATTCCCGACTCCAGGCAGCAGCTGTGCTTCAGGCAGGATAAGCAGCACGAGGAGACATCCCTTGTAGATCTTCTGTCCGTTGTTTTTGCTACAAGGAGGAAAATTCCACGGTTCTAACAGTCCTGCTCTGCCTTTTCCTCCGATTTGCAAAGGTGTCCATAGATTTCCAAGCAGCTCCTGTAAGGGGAGAAAGGAAATTTCTGCTCTGGAATATTTACACAAATATGTGAGAAAAACAGTCCAGGACGTTTTCTGGAGCCTTGGAAAATCCCAGCAACAGAGCTGTGAGCAGAAGGCAGTTCTCTCCCACTGGAGAGCATCCACAGCACCTTCCCAAACCTAAACCTCAGCTCCTTTCCACGTATCCCTGAGGAAACCACCACTTAAGTTGCCACACCTACTTCTTGGGAAGCCGCTCCTCGCCTCTGTGTGCGGGAATTTCCAGCAAATCCTTATTTGCTGCTTGGCAAAGGGGCTGGAGTTCCTGCTGAGCTGCCCCACCTTGGTCCCACCCCAGCCGTGTCCCCAGGAGCCAGCAGCAAAAGCCCGTGGTGTCCCACAGCTGTGTGACCCCAGACTCTTCCCCACCACCCTCCTCGTCTTCCCGACCCCTCTGCACCGCAGGGATGAGACACAGACGCACTTGTAGATGGAGAGCTCCCTGTGGAGGCTCGTCCTCAGCTCCTCCAGCTCCTGGTTCTTGCGCTGCTGGAGCTGCACCCCGTTCTTCAGCTCCTTCAGCCTGTCTTCCAGCTCCTCAACCTGCTCCTGGGGTGGGGGGGAGAAGACAAGAATGGATTAGCTGGAGGAGGAAGGTGCACAGCCCAACCGCCCCCTTTTAAAAGGCTCTGCGAAAAAAGCTTTGTTTGGTTACAAAGGTGGGAATTTGGGATGTGCTTTGTCCTTAGGCTTCTCCCAGCTGCTCGGGTTTGTCCCCTAAACTGCTCAGTGTGTGTTTTGAGAAGCTGCCAGAACTGTAAAAACCCATGAGTCACAAGGAGATAAATGAGGAATTTGGGAAAAGGAAAACGTGGAGGCACAGCAGGGATGCTCCGAAGTCCTGTCCCCCAAGGGACAGTGGTTCCTGAGATCCAAGGCAAGCCGTGTCACAGGTGCTGGTGGCCTGGTCCCCATTCCAGCAAGGAGGAGCTGCAATGGAAGGGGACCATCAGTTCCAGAAACTGCTTGGAGCCAGGCTGGGAGGAGGCAGCGCCTGCTGAGAACAGAGAGTGTTGAAAGGGGGGAGATTAATTGTGGAGCCTCTTTGCCAAATGAGCTCTTGCAGATATTGAATTGCCTTGTCCCTCAGGCCAAAGTGCCGGGGGGGAAAGGCCTGGCCCAGCCAGAAATAACCCTCCCAGGAGGCAGCTCAGCTCGTGGGCTGTGGGCATGGGACACGGGACCCTTCCTGGCAACGAGAAGGGCAGAATTTGCCCCAGCAGGACTGGGTTTTAAAGAAAAGCCACACTTATTTAAAACTGGCTTTTCCAAGAGCCTTGGCCCAGCCCTGTGTGGGAAATGTGGGGTGCCTGTGCTCAGCAGCATCTCTCAGCTTTGGGAAGGAACCCTCCAAGCCCTGCTCGCTGGGACCATTTCCAAGGGGCCAAAATCAAGGAAGAATATATGCAGGAGAAACCTATTCTCCAAGCTGGCTGAAGCCCCAGAACTTCCCCACCACATCCCTGGGTTTGCCTTACGCCCAGGGGCTGCTGCTTCATGCCAGCCCCGTGGGGGATGATAAGAGGAGGGTCGTGGGGTGCCCGCCAGGGCACGTACCCGGTACTGCCCGACCTCCTCGTCCCGCTTCTGCTTGACGAGGACGATCTGCTCCTCCAGGCTGCGGTTCTGCAGCCTCAGCCGGCTGACCTCGCCCTGCAGGGGCCTCAGGGCCTCCTTCATGCCCTGGATCTCCCCCTGCATCTCCTGCAGCGCCCTGGCCCCGGCCTCGCGCCGCTCCAGCAGCCGCAGCAGCTGGGGCTCGTAGTGCTCCTCCAGCCCCCGCCGGCTCCGCGCCACGAAGCTCTCGAACTCCACGCTCAGCCGCCGGCTCTCCTGCAGGTACAGGTTGTCCTGCCGGCACGGTGGGGCCTCCAGGCGCTGCCTCAGAGCCTCCTTCTCCTTCTCGCAGGTCTCCTTCAGCTGGGACAGCTCCCCCGAGAGCTGCCCGGCCTGGGTCTCCAGCTCGCCCTGGTAGGCGGCGTGCTGGGAGAGGTCGTGCCGCCGGCTCTCCAGCTGGTACTGGCAGGCCACGCACTCCTTGGTCACCCTGAACAGCTTCTGCTTGATCTGCCGGATCTCGTCCCTCAGGTTGTCCCTCTCCAGCTCCACCTTGGCCAGCAGCCTGCAGGCCGCCTGGATCTCCTCGTGGGCGTGGCGGATCTCCTGCAGTGCCGGCTCCCGGAGCTGCGCCAGCTCCGCGATCAGGCCGTCTCTCTCCTTCTCCAGCTGCTCCACGATTTCAATGCACTCTTGGAAGTAGTTCCCCAGCTCTTCCAGGGTCAGGCACTGATGTTCTGTGGTGTCTGCATCCAGAGGGTCGCCTGCTCCCTCTGCATCCATGTCCAGCAGAACCCCTGCCCTGTCTGTGTCCATGTCCAGTGGGATCGCTGCTCCATCTGCATCCTCATCCAGTGGGATCCTTGCCCCACCTGCATTCAAGTCCTGTGGGATCCCTGATGCATCCTCATCCACTGGGATCCCTGTCCCACTTGCATCCACATCCAGTGGAATCTCTACTCCATCTGCATCCATGTCCAGTGGGATTCCTGTCCCACCTGCATCCACGTCCAGCGGGATTGCTGCCCCATCCACATCCAGTGGAATCCCTACTCCTTCTGCATCCACGTCCAACGGGACTCCTGCCACGTCCACATCCAGCGGGATCCCAGCCCCGGCTGCATCCTCATCCAGCTGGGTCCCTGGCATGTTTAGCTCCACGGAGGTGTCCGTGCTGGTAGCCTGCAGCTCCTGGCTGGAGTCTGGGCTGCCCCTGAGCAGGGCTGTCACCCCCACACCCCCTGATGGGTCTAATGGGGTGTGTGGATGGTCTGGGTGTGGAGCAGCTCCCGCAGCCGCTCCCTGAGGGGCTGAGGATGCTCCACCTTCATCCATCTGCAGCTCTGGAGAGGGCTCGGGCTGTGCCATCATGTCCCTGGAAGAGAGAGGAGAAGATGTGAACCAGAGCAATGAGTGTAACAGGTCTCAGCCCTTCCTCCCACCCTGTGAGACCCCCGGAGCAGGCAGAGCCGGGGGTGCTGCATCCGTGACCATCCCATGTCACCCACAGGCTGGACGGGCTGGCCCAAAACTCTGGTGACAACTTGGTCCCCAGCTGTCCAAAACAAGGTAAGAAATCCCTCTCAAAGCGACCGACTGCCACGGAGGGATGCAAACCCAGCCCCCAAACCCAAGAGCTGCCCCGGTGCCAATGGGAACAGCCACCGCGTCCCAGCCAACCTCCCCGGCGGCACCGGCGTGACCGGTGTGAGCGCTCCCTGTAAAACTTCCCGGGATTTCAGCGATGTGGCATAACCTCACGGCACGGGAATGTGCCGCTGAAGCCCAGGCAGGCTCCGGGGTGGCTGAGGTGGAGCAAACCCCGCGCACACACAGCTCCGGGCCAGCGGCAGCGTCTGCAGCAGGAGCCGCTTTGCAGAGTCATCCGATCCCCGGCATTGTCCCCAGACGCGGTACCTGCGGCTGCCACCGCCTAATCCTCGGTCTCACATTCGCCCGGGCGCTGTTTGGGGTAGGATGGAGAAAATAGCCCCCGGGGGCGAGCCGGGGCTTTTCCTGCTGCTCCCGGGAGCCGGGGCCGGTGGGTTCGGTGGGAGGATGCTCTCACCTCCCGGCCACGCCGCTGAGCTCATGTCTAGTCATTCCCTAAGGAATGAGCACAGGCTGGCACTCACAGGCAGCCCTCGGCTCGGAGCAACGGCTTTAAGGAAAGAACTGATTTTCACCGATACTTTCTCTCCTAATAAGGCAGTTTTCGGCACTGATGACACATCGCAGCCTCGGACTCAGCGGCCGGCGGCGGGAGAGGGGGCAGCGCCTGGAAAGGTGGGGAAAGGGCTCCTCTGCTTCGTTTTTCCTTGCCCTTCTCTGTGCCAGCCCTTATTTTTCAAAGTTCTCGGCTCTGCTTTGAGTGGGCAGGGCGGGAGGGGAGGACACAACCCTGCCTTCCCAGCGGGGCGTGGGGGCTCGCTGCCACCTGCCACCCCTCATCCCAGGGCACCCCAGAACTCAAGGGTACCCCAGAGGGACCACCCTGGTCACTCCCGAGGGTCTAGGAATACTGAACCTCAGATCCCCCCACCCCCAGCCCTGCACCCAAGGCTTTGGCAGCTCCCTCGCCTGCCCACGCCCCCAGCCTCACCCTGGACCCCGCACCCACGGGACCCTCCAGTGGGGAGAACCAGCCCCTTCCCCGCCCAGCCCGGGTGGGCTCTTACCTTCCTCCCCTGGAGCCCAGCGCCTCCGGCTCTGCACTGCACATGGGCTTAGCATGGGGCGGGGGGGGATATTAATAAACAGGGCTGGAAATCAGACTCCCCGCAGCAGCCGCTTCGCCCGGCCACCGCCTGCAGTGCCAGCTGCGGGGCTGCCTTCCTCCGCCCCGGGAGGAGGAGGAGGAGGAGGAGGAGGAGGAGGAGGAGGGCGGGGAGGGCCAGGCTGTCTGCATCCCTGGCAGAGGCAGCCGCAGGGACCTGCTGCAGCCAGCCCTCATCCCCAGGGAGCAGCCCCCCACCCGCTCCGGCTGTTCCCACCCACGATTTATGGTGGAGGTTTGTTTTGTGCAGCCTCGAGGCCGCCCCTTCCCGCGGCTCTTTCCTGGGAACTGCAGGTCTCCATCCTGCCGGGGTCCTGGACAGGACTGGGAGCAGCTGGGATGGGGATAGTGGGGTGCCCGGGAGGGGTTCCCTGGAGCTGTGGGGGCTCATCTGTGATGGAAGGGGAAATGCCAGAGGATGCAAATGCCAGGGCCTCATCCTGTACACGGAACAGGGTGTGTGAGGGTGCTGGGAGCACAGTGCCACAGTCCCCTCAGTACTAATTATCAGTGTCTTAAACACCAGTACCTCAGGATTCTTTGGATGCTCCTGCAAACACCCCAGTAACGGCAGAGCGCAGCCTCCGCTTCCCCTTCCGCCCACAACCCATCCCTTTTCCCTCTGTTTTGGGGATGGAGAAGGTGGTTCACTCTGCAAGGCCCCGTGGTGGCCGTGGTCATACTCCTGGGTATGCACCAGTGACTCTGCCCTCACCATGCCCCCACTGATTCGATTTCCTACCTCTGCCCACCCACCACCCCCCAGCTCTGCCCTCCCACCCCCATCCTCCCCACTCTGGGGATCCCAAACCCACCCTTTGGCCGTCACACCGCCAGCGCGTCTTCACATAATCCACACATTTTAGGTACAAATTACAGAGCTGGCACGGGTGCATCAGCCCACATGGCCCACCCACCCCTCGCGGTGTTGCCCCCCGACCCTACCTCGGCCCACGCCCGCTCCTGCCGCGCTCAGGAAGTCGGCACTCGCCTCTCAGGAAGTCGCCAGCGTTACGTGCCCCAAAATCACCCAGCAACACGCACCACAGCTTGCACCACCGCCCCGTGCCACCCCGTGCCACCCTGTCCCCGCGTCACCGACACCTTGCCCGTGGCTCGCTGGCCGCCGGGCTGCTGAAATCAGGTTTAAAATAACAGCGCTCGTCCATCCTTCGGGAACAGAGCTTTAAAAGGAAAAGGGAGATTTCAGTGGGGTTGTGGTGTTTTTTTTTTTTTTTGCTCTTTTTTTGGATCCCGTTGCTTTTTTCAGCACGACACACCTTCCCTTTCTCTCTCTTTTCTTTCCATGAAGCGCCTCTATTTTTGACTCAGTCGGAGAGGAATGCTGTTAATTCGCACAAGTTGGGTGTATAAATATCTATCCAGAGCCGAAACTGCCAAGGGGAAAAACCTGCACATCGCGTGGGCCGGGTCCAACAACCCCTTGTAGGGGCTGGAGGGGACGATGGCAACGGGCGCTGGGGGTTTACGTGACGAGCCGCCAAGGGCAGGGTGGGGAGTGAAGAGGCTCAGCTGTTCCGCGCTCCGTAAGCGGATACCCCGGCCCAGGCCCCGGCACGGGGATGTTTTGTGGATATAACCAGGCAACGGGCGGCTCCGGTGTCACGGCCGGACCCCGAAGCGCTCGGCAGAGCCCGGCGGCCGCGGGCACGCTCTGGGCCCGGGCCGAGCAGGGAGACGCCGTGGGCGGCCAAGAGCACGGACTTTGCTCCGGCAAACAGAGCTGGAGGGGAGTTATCAGCGCCGCCAGAGGGGAAGCAAAAGGCAGGAGAGAGCTTGAGGGAGCTTGAGAGACGGAGTGTTCCGGCTGCCGGGATAAACGGCGGCGGATCCGCTGCCAACACGGCCCCGGCGAGTGGCTGAGGGGGGTTCGTGGGGAGCAAAGGGCAGGTGGGGGGCACTTCACCTGCCCTGCAGTGACCTGGGGCTCTGTCTGCCTTCCGGTTGGATTTTTCCTTCACGCATGGCAAGGTCTGCCGCCAGGGCAGGCAGGGGGCTGGCACTGTGGCATCACCATCCTGGCACTACCATCTTGGCACTGCCACCGTGGCACTGTCATGGCAAGCACTGGCTCTGTCCCCGTGCTGTCCCTGCACAATCTTTAGGGGCAGGCTGGAAGTGCCAAGGAAGTTGCCCAGCTTTGGGGCCTCCTCAGCCAGAGGTTCTGGCAGTGCCGGCGGCACCGTGGGGTGTCCAACCTGCCCGGATCCCAGTGGGATTAGACAGCTGTGCCCTTGCTCCCGGCTCTGCCTGGTTCTTGTTTGCCGAGGGCATGGGAGCCCGGGAGAGCGGTGCCAGATCCAGCCTCTCAGAGCAGGACCTGCAATCTGATCCCAGGGGGGAAAGTGTGATTCACGGCTGGAGCTGGGAGCACGTCCAGGGATGGATCCTGGCTCAGAGGGCAGCAGCACCGTGTGCCCACCCTGCCCTCACACACTGGCCCCTTCTCCCTGGCTGGGTGGGGGTGTCCCTGGGTAATGCCATAGTGGCGGTGGCTGTGCTGGATGGCACCCAGGCTGGGTGGGTTGGATGCCACTGGACCCTTGGGAAAGCCTGGCTCACTTTGCCTCCTGCCTCAGAGTGGCCCCCCCCTCCCCTGGGGCTCAGGGGTGACACGGGGGTGACACTGTGGGACCTGGCACAGGGTGAGCACCGTGGCTGAGTCCTGGGAGCACCTGGGGGCTCATCATGCACCCACCATGGATCCACCTCAAAATTCCCAGTGCACCAGCCCAGGCAAGGAGGCTCGAGGCTGATCCTGGAGAGGGAGGTGAGGTCACCCAGCAGGGATGGAGGAGGAGGAAGAGGAGGAGGAGGAAGAGAGCAGTGTGGGCACGTGCCCAGCTGGGGCAGGGGTGAGAGGGAGAGCCCAAAGGCACCGCCCGCTCTGCAGGGACCTTGGGAGCTCTGTGGGAGCAGGGCCAGACCGTGTCCCTGTGCCACAGGCGCCAGCGGCTCCCACTTATCTGGGTGCTGGGTCCTGCTTCCCCCGTGGAGAGTGAGATGAGGAAAGCACCATTCCTGCCACGGCTGCTCCCAAGGGATACACTGGCCCGGTCAGCGGAGCAGAGCAGGGTCAGATGGGGGGTCTGGCTGCAGGGACCGAGCACCAGAATCCCGGCACAGCCAGTCCCACGCTGTGCCCCTTCGGCTTTATCTTTGCTCAGCCCAGACACTGGGGTTAAACATCTGCCTCAAGGCTGCCTGTCCTGGCAGCTCCCACGGCAGCTCCCCTGGTACCCCAGTGTGTCCATGTGCCCCCCCTGCCACCCCCAGGGGGATTTCACACCCCAGGTCTGGGGCTGCCACTGCCAATCAGCCCCACCACGCTTGTTCCAGCCCGTGGGGCACTTATGGGGCAGATCATCCGATGTGTCCGTGACATCCCACACGCTGGGCAGCGAGGCCGTGCTGACGTTCCTGCAGGCTTTTCCCTTTGGATCAGGATGCTCACACAGGAGGAGGAGATGCCTCTTGTGGCCACCCGGCCAGGACACCAGAGACACGGGTGACACTCCTGGGCTGTGACAGAGCGGTCCCTTCTGGCATGAGGGATTCGGGCAGGGAGTGACCGCTGCTATTTATTCATCCCATCTCCCTGTGCCTGGCACCTCAGCAAGGAGCCCTTTGCCTTCACTCTTCCCGCGACATTTACATCCCAGACATCCTTTTAAACCCCCCGTTTCCACAACTGAGCTGATTTTCAGCATCCCAACAGCCAGTCCCTGCATCCCAACGATCGCTGGTGGGGTCACTGCCGCCCGAGTGCCCGCGCTGGGTTTTTCCATATCCTGGGGCAAGAAACAGAGAGTAGGAGCTCCGGCTCTGATTCCTGCAGAAGGGGTTTGGAGGGAGCAGCTCCCACAGCGGGTGCAGCAGGGTGGGAAGTGGCACCCACGGGGCTCAAAGGGGCCGGGGTGGATGCGGGAGGACCTTGTCCTGGCCACCTGTGTGTGACAGAGGCATTAATGAGTAATGAGGGAGCAGCCAGGGCTCGGTGTCCCGGCCAGGGGACGGAAATGGGGGCAGAGGACGGCTGAGCACACCCCAAGGCACCCGCTGTGCCGAGGCCGTGCCGTCCTGGCACGAGGGGCAGGAGCTCCCGTGGCTGCTGGGACACGTGACGCCGGAGCAGGAGCTGATGTGTTTCGTCACCCTCAGGTGCCATTGGAGATCTCAGTTCCCAGGGATCAGACATGGGGTGTTCCTGGGGACATGGCGGCCTCTCTGCCTCCCTTCCCCTGTGCCTGGATCTCCCGGGAGCTGAGCTCCAGACAGTTGCCCTCCCTGTGAGGCTCCTGGTATCCTGTACCCAGCTGGGTACCCCGCACACTTCTGGCCCTGGGGCTCTCCGAGAGGGGGAGAAGCTTTCCAGGGTCCTGCACAAAGGGCTGGTTCTTTAGGAAGCTCCTGGAATTTCCTTCACCTTCCTCCTCTACTCTCCTCTCCCCAGAGGGTAACCAGTACTCTCCCTCTCGCTGTGATTATTAGGAGCCCCCAGCTTTCCTGCAGGTATCACCCTGGATTTGGCATTGCCTCCCCATCCCGGGTCACTGGTGCCACTGGGATGCTCAGGGCTGCACAGCCCAAGGGCCACGTGATACCAGTGCCTGAATCCCACAGGAGACAGCAGTGGGCTGGGAAGCCTGTGGATGCTTTATAAATCCTTCTAGTCATTTCCAGTGGCTGGCGAGCTCCTCCGGGCACACGGCCAGGCCCTTGCGAGCGTCCGGGAAGGATGCGGCTGAAACACAGCCATGCAGTTCCTCACAACAGGAAGCTCGGGGACCCAAACCCCTTGGAGCCAGGAGCGTGGAAATGCAGCAGAAACCACCTGGGTTCTTGGTTAGGATCGTTCCCCTGGCTTTGCAGCATGTCCTGTCACTGGCCCGCTCACGGCCAGGATGTGCTGCCTCTCCGGCCCACGTTCTTGTGCATCCCAGCTGGATCACAAAATCATGGGATGGTTTGTGCTGGAGAGGAATTTAAAACTCATCTCATTCCACTCCCCTGCTGAGGTTGCTCCAGCCTGGCCTTGGACACTTCCAGGGATGGGGCAGCCACAGCTTCTCTGGGCAACCTGTGCCAGGGCCTGCCCACCCTCCCAGGGAAGGATTTCTTCCCAAGATCTAATCTAAATCAGATCTGTGTGGTCATGCTCCTGAACAATGCCAGCTTGTACCAAGCAGTGAAATCTTTCCCGAGGGCCTCTGCCATTCCCAGGCAGTTCCTGGTGTGCTCTGGGCAGAGGCTGGGAGAGCCACATCAAGCAGCTGAATTCCCTCCCTGCCCAGTGTCATTCCATTTTCAGGAGCTGATTTATTATTAGCAACAAGCAGCAGCGTGGCACGGGCTGCAGGGAGCGTGTCAGTGCCCTCAGGTGTGCCCGGGTCGGGGAGCGCCGTGTCCCCCTGGGCGCTGCCATCGGCGGTGACATGGCAAATGTCACCCTCGGGCCCGCCAGCTGAGGGACCGCTGGTGGCTGCGGGGTGGGAGGGCAAGGGCAGGACACGGCTGCCAGCCCCGGCTCCTCTCCTGGGGACAGGGACAGCGACGGGGACAGTCCCCGGGGACCTGCGGGACACCGCGCCGGGGATGACGATGCTGGAATTCCTCTCTCCGGTCCCGCGCGGATATTTCCCTGTTTTCCTCCGTTTCCTCCCGCTGACGCTCAGCACCTCGGGGAGGAGAAACGGAGGGTCCCAAGGGGTGGGATCAGTCCCCGCCGCCCCCGCACCGCCCCTCCGCTCGGGGCGCGGGTCCCCAGGGGACAAAGCCGGGACCCACTGCGGGGTGGGCGGCACATCTCGGGGACCCCCGGCAGCCGCGGGGAGGGGGGGGACACCCCGGTGACACCGAGGGGACGGTCCCCGCTCCCCCCGGCCCCGGGGCCACCTGCGGGCGGGGGGCGGGGGCCGGTGCGGGCGGAGCTCCCGCAGCCCGGCCCCGCCTCGTAAGAAACGTTCCGTCGGCGCCGGGCGCTCGGCGGGAGCCCGGAGCGGGGCCGGGGCTGCAGCGGGAGCCGAGCCGAGCCGGGCGGGCCCGGCCCTATGGGCAGCGGCTGCCGGCGGTGCGGGGCGGTGCGGGGCGCTGCCCGCGGCCATGTCCGCCGGGGCTGCACCTGCGGCGGGCGCCGAGCGGGACCCGGAGCGGGGCGGTGGCGGCGGCTCCGCGGCGGCGGCAGCGAAGGGGGATGCCGGGGCTCCCCCCCGGCGGAAGAAGGCCCGGGCGAACTCGCTGCGCAGGGCTTTCAGCTGGCTCCGGGGCCGCCGGAGGCAGCCCAAGGACGGCGGCACCGCGGGAGGCACCGAGGGACCAGGTGAGGAGCGGCCGGGGAGGTGGCCACGGTGGCGCTTAAGGAGGAGCCACGGTGGTGGCGGCGGAGGTGGGCGAGGAGGGGTCGGGGTGGTGCTGGGCAAGGAGGTGTCGAGGTGGTGGCCACGATGGTGGCTATGGAGGGGTCACAGTGGTGGCCGCGGTGCTGTCGGAGTGGTGGCAGTGTTGAGTGGTGGCTGTGGAGGTGGGCGAGGAGGTGTTAGGGTGTGGTGGCCAAGGGGTGTCAGGTGGTGGGCGAGGAGTGCGGTGAGCGTGGTGGCCGTGGTGGTGGGCAGGGAGGGGTCTGGGTGGCGGCTGAGGGGTCATGGCAGTGGCCAAGGAGAGGAGTCACAGGTGGCCATGGAGGTGGGGAAGGAGAAGTGTTGGACATAGAGGTGGCCAAGGGGAGCCAAAGGTGGTGGCCAAGGAGGGGTTACAGTGGGAGAAGCCAAGGAGGGTTGAGGCCCTGGAGGTGGCCAAAGAAGGGTCACGGTGGTGGCCAAAAAGGAGTTGAGGTGGTGGCCATGGGGATGGCTAAAGAGGGGACACAGCGGTGGCCAGGGAGGGGCAGAGGTGCTGGCAGTGGTGGCAGCAGAAGTGGCTGAAGGGGGTGAAGGAGGTGGTAGCCCTGGTGGCCGTGGGGGCTGTGCTGGCCGGCGCTGTGGTGGCAGCAGGCCGGATCCGGCAGTCCCTGGTGTGATCTCGCCCCTGCCCCGAGGGCTGGTGCCGGTTCACTGGGTAGGTTCTCTCTCCGCTGAGTCAGAAGGTCACTGGGGCTGAGGGAAATCTGGAGGGACGCCAGCCACTGCCTCCTCCTTCCCCTCCTCCTCCTGGGCAGGGTATTTGCATGCTCCAGGTGTGGCCCTTCCTGCCCCAGATATGGCACTCACCCCGTCTGTGGGTGCTGCCTCCACAGCCTGGCCATGTCCCTGCCACCTTGACCGGGACAATCCTGCAATGGAAGGTGCTTCAGATGCCCCTCTCTGTGCCACCCCGGTGCCATGTTCTGGGGGATCTGTGTGCTCAGCGATGGGGTGGTGGCGTGTTAGGTCATGCTCATCTCCTCAGCGTGCTCAGTTTGCAGCACTGGTGTCCCAGGAGGCAGCAATCACTGGAGGTATCATCCCAAAAATGCTCAGCCTCTCCCACCCCATGCTGTTGGGGACACCATCCCTGTCCTGCCGCTGCCCTCCCTGCAGGCACCTCTGGCAGGGAGGTCTCCGTGCTTTTGCCAAGGGAGAGGCCACTTGTGCGGCACCCAAGGGCAGCAGGATGCTGTCAGCTGGGACTTTCTTCCTCGATTTGCCCCAGGGAGCGAATTTCCAGGCATCCAAGACTGCATGCAGGCACGTTTCCTGCTTGGAGGAGCACACGGAGATCCGTGATAGGAGAGGAGTGGCTGTGGAAAGGCAGGAGGGTCTTGGGAAGAGGCTGAGCTCTTTCCTGAGTGGGTCCATCAGATCCTGCCGTGTGTGGACGCCGCTGCCACGGCCCAACGCTGAAACCTGAGCAGAAAAAATGAGATGTGCCGGAGCATGTGATGTTCCTGTTGGTGGTGCAGGAACGCCCCCAGCAGCTCTGCCAGCCCTATTTTTCCTTTTTTTTTTTTTTTCTTTTTCCTGGAGTTGTAACGTTCACCAGCTAATCCTCAAAATGCGAAGTCACTGCCCGTCAGGGTGGCAGCTCGGGGACCTGCAGCACATCCACCACGCCGTCCCTCACAGCGCGCCCTGCGGCTCGTGCCAGCTGTGGATCCGCCACCGCGTTGTTCCATCAGATATCCCTGTGTGATAAACTGTGATTTGCTATCCGGGAGAGCTGCCCTGAGCGCCCACGGTCCGTGCTGGCGTCAGAGGGTTCGTGCAGTGCCCCAGCCCGGGCTGCAGGACCCTTCCCCTCCAGGCTGTGCTTTTGGCAACCCACGGGGCGGGAGGTGCCGCGTTCCCCCTGGTCGCCGCTTGCTCCGCGGCGTTCCGGGGGAAGCAGCGCGGATGTGCAGCGCTCGCGGCTCGCAAGGCACGACTGAATCACCCTCCCTGTGCAATTCCAGTGTGGAGAGCACGCCAGGAACCCCTCCCTGCTCCAGTGCCTCCGGCCCCGCTGCGGCCGCCAGCGTCCTCGGGACACCGCCAGCACGCGCCGGGGTTACCGGCGTCCTTCCCCGGGAGATGGGGGGCAACACTTCCCTGCACGGTGGGGGTCAGGAGGCCCCAGGGGGTGGTTTGGGCTGAGCTGTGGAGAGGGAAGGAGTGTCAGCTCCGGGTGCTTTCCGTGGGCGGATGTGGCCGCAGAGCCGAGTGCGGGAGCCGGAGGCATCGGCTGCGCCACACGCGGCTCTGACCTGCCCGCAGGCTGCCTCGGCCTCGCCGCCGACATCACGAGCCTTCCTGCAGCAGGACCAGCTGGGAATTTTTCCAAACATCAGCCGGGAGCTGTGGGAGGGGGAGAGGGGAGAGCTGCAGCAGGGCCTGGCAGGCTCTGGGTGCCCTCAGCTTTCCCCTGCGCCCGCGTGGTGCCGGGGGGTGGTTTGGATCTGGCCTGTGACCCGGCAGTTCCCCATCATCCAGCTCTTCCCATGGGTGGATTTGGTCATGGAGGGGGGGCCAGGGCACGTTTGACCATCCCTGGTGTATCCCAGCAGTGGGGACGGGGAGCAGGGGCTCAGGGTGGCTCAGGGGTGGGACAGTCTGCCCGTTCCGACCTGGGTGCCGGTGAGGTAGGCGTTGCTCAGCACTGAAATCACGGCTGCGGGAGGATGAGAGCATTTCCACTTCGGCTCAATCCCGTGGGTCCGGCTATCAGTGATCCCATCTCTGGCTGCCCAAACAGCTGAGCTGTGTGGAGGAAAGGCTCCCTAATCCCTCTCATGGGCGAGCATCAGCCGCCTCTCCGGGGGAAACACCGGCGGCTCTGTGAGCGGGGGGATGGCTCCATCCCAGCTGGAAGCACATCCTCTCCTGCTTCCTGACTGGATGCTCTGCCCTGTTTGGATGAATGGGCCCTGCTGGCTGTAGCAGGGCACATTTTTATGCTAGTGCAACTTTTTGCCACAGGATAATTCCCTCTGTGAGTTGTAAGGCCCCATCCCGGGGTGTGCGGTGGGTGCCAGGATACCCCCAGCCCCGGGCTGTTTCACCTGGACACAGCCTGCCTGCTCTGAGCACCTCTGTGGCCCCATCCCCCTGGTATCCCAGCACCTTGCCCTTCCAATTGTGTTTATTTCCACAATAACTTTGGGAGGCAGAGGAGTGATTAACCCCTGGGATGGGAACTGAGGTGGGGAGACCAGCTGGGCTGTACCAAGGGTCTAACACAGAGAGAGGAACTGGGGTGCTCAGCTACTCCCACTCCCTGTGCTCCCCAAGCTGGATTTCTGGGTGCAGAGGTGTAAAGCCAGGTCTGGGATTAAGGATGGGGTGGTGCTGGGGTCCTGCTGCCTGCCAGTGGTTTTAGTCTGTCTTTTGGCCGCTGCTCTATCCGGCTTTCGCAACATTCTTCTTAATTCCTTGATGAAGTAAAGGAATCGATGTTCCAGAAATATTAAATTAGGGTTGGCGGCTTTTCTTTTTTTTTTTTTTCTTTTTTTTTTTTTTCCTCCTTTTTTGATGCCAGCTTAGTCCAGCAGCAACAACTTCCCGACTGGGGCAGGGGAATAGTGATGTTAAAAATAAAACTTTTATGCTCACAGCTGCTCTGTAACAGCAGCAAGTGCTTGTTGTAACCGGGGCTTCGCCATGTGCGGGGTGAGCAGCGGGGGGAGGGACTGGGCTGGGGAGGGGATTGTGCTTCCTTTCTTCGTGGAAAGGGTTGTTAAGCATTGTTAAGCATCCCTGGGGGTGTCCAAGGAATGACTGATGTGGCACTCAGTGCTCTGGGCTGGGTGACAAGGTGGGGATTGGGCACAGGCTGGACTCGATGGGCTGGGAGGTGTTTTCCAACCTCAGTGACTCTGTGCTGGTGACACCACTCTTGACACCACGGGGTGGTCGGGGTGCACATGAGCCCTCCAGGAAATCTGGGGCTGAGCTGTCCCTGTGTGCTGCTCTGATAACAACCAAGCTGTGAAATCTCCCCAGACACTTATTTCCTCCGTCCCCTGCTGCCTCGTGGCACTTGGTTTGCTGTAAACACGGGGCCTGTGTTTAGTCCTGAGCTTCTCAGCTCAAAGGAGAGGGGAGAGGGTGGCTGCCCCCACACCTCCCGCACCCCGGGACTGTTCCCGTGCGTGCGTGGGAATGAGTTTGTTGATCTGCAGCAGGCAAAGAGTGACACTCCAGAAAATGTGAGCAGCAGGAATCCCCTGGCTGGCCTGGCCTGGCACCGGTGAACAAAGAGAGGTGTGTCTGCAACCACAGCTATTCCACCTGGAGACAACTGGAAGAATTACTCTTGAGAGTAACGTTCCATAAGATCCGATAAAACTATTTCAGCGGAGTCATATTTCTCTGTGGAGGGAAGGTCTGATTTCATAAGACAATATCATCATTGACTTTGACTCCGGCAGCGATGGGAACATAAGCCGTTGGAAGGTGAAGAGCTGGGCAAGGATGAAGTGAAAAAGCGTTTCCCTGCCAGGCAGGAGCCAGAGCCTTGGGCTGCTCCCCGTGGCTCCTGCTGTGCATGGATAAAATCCACCTCACCCAGAGCAGGGAGCTGGGCTCCCTCCACCCCTGCGGGCTGGAGCCGGACCTGTCATCGGCAGAGCCGGCCTGGACTCCGGCTTGAGCAGGAAATCATTTGAAACCCTTCTGGTTATGTATTTCTGTTAATGATTGGGGATCTCAAGTGGGGTTTTTGTGTTACCTTTGCCTCGCTGAGCTTTACTTTCCCGTGAAGGGAACAAGGGCTGAATTCCTTTCTCATTCAGGCAGCTCAGCTCCCACTCCGTGTTTGCTCGGAGACGGCGTCAGGTTTAGAAAACACCAGAAGGAAGGGATGAAACACCAGGAGGGATGGATAGAACTCCAGGAGGGAACGAATCCATCCCCTGTGCCAGCATGGAGTGGTCCCCAGGCCTGGACTGGCTGTTGTGACTGAGGGAGTATGTGACTTTGGAGCGATCAGATGTGCTTGGAGCGGTCACACTGTGTGACCAGATCTGTATCTCAGCAGCAGCTTCTCCTCCCTCCCACTCCAGCTCTTATCAGAGTTCTCTCAGTGAATAAAACTGGGGTTTTCTGGCCTGGAGAAGAGATTCTGCCTGGAGCCAGCATCTCTTGTTCTAGTTCCCCATTTTCACTACTCACTCCACAACTGGATGTGCTGGGGAAGCTGCGAGTTCTCCCCATCCTTCCCCTTTGGGCTCTACTGAGGCTCTAACACAGAGCAAGGAATTGGGGTGCTCAGTTGTTCCCACTCCCAGGCTCCCTGAGCTGGATTTCTGGGCACAGTGATGCAAACCAGGGATGAAGGATGAGAGTGGGTTTTACGGGGGGTTGTGTTCCAGAGGTGCGATGCGGTGGGTCTGTGGGGATGCTGCAGCCCCCATGCTGCTCTCAGCCCCCCCAGATTCAGCAGGGACTGAAACACGAGGCCCAGGAGGAGCTGAAGCTGGTGCTGGATTCCACGTGGCAGTGAATTACCCCATCACAGTTGTTCCAGCTCGGAGAAGCCACTTGATATTTTTGGCACGCGTGGGCTTTGCTGGGTTCATGGGGCTCAGCTCCCTCTCAGAGCCCCCCCAGGCACATCCCAGGCTGTGGCTGGGGGCGGTGACACTTTGGTGCTGGCGGTGGCTGTGTTTGCCTGGCAGGTGCTGGCACGGAGGGCGTCTGTTTTGGGAGTGGAGGGGGAAGTGTCTCCCTGTATCTGGGGCAGTCCAAGCTCTCCGTTTCTTCCAGGGAGAGAAGTAAAAGTGCTTCGCTGGGAGAGTTGCTCTATGTGGCTGCAGAAGAGCCCCCTGTGCCACTGGGCAGGGGGCTGAGCAGCACGGGGGGGGCCACACATCCTGTTTTGGAGCTGCTGTGTGTGGGGATGGATGTCCAAGGGATGCCCAGGAGGTGCTGGGCATTGGGAGGAAGAGCCATCCCAGGCTGGAGATGCCCCAGGCTGACCTGACTCCAGCAGCCCAGGGAAAAATCATCTTCCTGTGGGCAGAGACCTGTGATCTGTGGCAGTTGTGACCGTGACCTTATTTAATCCCAGCTGCCCCAGGATGGGAAGGTTGACCCTTGAGCTGGGTACAGCCACTGATGGGAGACAGGGAATAGTTTCCATTGGATCTCCCCATTTCCTTACCAGCTCCAGCAGCAGACAGGGCAGCAAATCACGGGGACACTGGTACAGCCATGTCTCTGTAGCACAAGACTGTCCCTGCCCAGCAGAGCATGCCCTGGGCACCCAACCAAGCTGGTGAGGAACTGAACCATCAATATTTCCATTGCAGAGGAGGAGATTGAAGTCCAAAGATTAATTCAGTGCCGATCACCTTGGGAGGTCAGGACAAAGCTGCTGGTTGATCTTTAATTTTTCCTTTCTTTTTTTCCCACCACGTCCCCAGTTTTGTGCCTTTCCCACAAAACCCTCCTTCCTATTTATCGCAGCCTTTGATGAATCACCTAAGGAACATAAACATTGCCAGCAGGAATTGCCCACCACTGCCTGCCTGGCTGACCCCTCCCTGCCCTCGCAGCATTTAATGTTCTAATTAAAAATCAGGAGGGAAAGCTGGGCTTCCGAGGGGGCAGGTACGCCCTTGGGAAGGGGCCGTGGCAGGGCTTGTCCGGGCAGCTGTTGGAGCAGCAGTGCCCGCGCACGGAGCTGCTCGTCCCCCGCCACCCGTGACCGTCTCGCTGCTGGGGCAGGGGCTGGAGCGGGGAGAAGCCGAGGTGCACCCGGGGAGGGCACGGGAAGGTGCCGGCAGCGTGAGCCACGTCCTCGTGACTTGCCCCAGAGACAGGAGTGGCCGTGGGGAGGGCGGCGGGGGGTTAACACCCACCGGCGGGTGCGTGGGCGCTGGCATGTGGGTGCTCGCCCTGAGTTTGGGCAGCGGCCGGACCCAGCCCGTGTCCTCGGGCGCTCTGCCCCAGCCTTGGAAGTCCTGTTCTAGTCTTGGCCACACTGTGCCGGGCTCGGCTGGGGTGTCCCCATAGGGGTGGGACCCCCAAAACCCCCGAGTGGGGGGTTGTAGCCGCGGTTGTTGGAACTGTGCTCGGGGACAGCCAGGCGTGGTGGCGGCTCGGTGGAGCGTGGCAAAGTCCAGAGAGGTGGGAGCAGGGCTGGAGGCGAGTGCCATGCCCGGCTACCCCGATGCTCAGCGATGTTTGCGGGGCGGGGCGGGGAGGGGGGGCTCTCCCTTTGCCCGCTCAGCCTCTCTGTATCACCCAGGCATCCCTGCCGGAGGGATGGGGCTGGGAGGGTGCTATGGGATCTCCGACGGGTGATTCCGGCAGGCCCCTCCTCTCTGCCTGTACCATTGGCTCCGGCACAGCCGCCTGCGAGCGCTGAGCTCCGCCGGGGCCGGAGGGATGGGAGCCGGCGGCTGAGCGCCGTCGTCTGCCGGGGCCGCCCGGGCCACGCCGGAGCCCGCCCGGCTCCGCGATGTAGCACCGCGGTCCCCTCCACCCGCCCGCGGTGGAGGCGAGAGCGGCCTCATGGGCAACGCGCACCGCAAGAGGAGCCCGGCGGGCGCCAAGCCCGGCTCCTCCTGGCCCTTCGGCCGCGCCGGGAAGCCGAGGGCAGGTAGGAGCCGTGGGGATGCCGGGGGAAGGGGCGCGGGGGGTCCCGGCTTGGTGACTTTTGGGAAAGTTCGCCACCTCGATGTGGGGCTCGCCGGGACTCGGAGGGCTGCGGGTGGAGGCTTCTCCCTGCCCTCCCTGTGCTGGGGGGGCAGGATCAGACCCCCTGACGCCAGTAACGGAGCTGGGGAGGACCCTCCGGCTGCGGGCAGGGGCTGTGCTGACACGCCGGGGACCGGCCAAGGGCTGGCCGGCGCTATCGGGACGGGATCAGCTGAATTAGTTACTGATTTGTTTTCCGAGTGGGATCCCAGCAGTTACAGCGGGGACCCAGCGCTGGCGGCGTCACCTTCCTCCCCAGCTCCCTCCCATCCCGTGCCTCGGTTCCCTTCGCTGCGCCCTGGGGAGCACCGGGCTGGATCTGGGAGTGTCTGCAGGGAGCACTGGGCTGCTCCCCCCCATATTCGTCACCTCCCTGCGCGGGTCTGTCTGTCCGTCCACACACCCATCGCTCCGCTGCCTTGCGCCCTGGCTCCACGGATGCCGCTGGAAAGCCCAGGAGGAGACATAGGGCAGGGCAAGCTCTTTCCTGCAGGAAAGAGGAGTAGGGGAAAGGGTCCCACGCCAGCCTGGCCCCACATATGGAACCACCAGCCCCGTGGGGTGCCCGGTCCCGGTGAGCTCCCTCAGTGGTTTCTCCATCAGAGCAGGGTGATGCCAACGGGGAAGGTCCCTTGCAGAACAACGTCCCCATCCTGGGGTTTCTGATTCCCCCACTGGTGTCACTAAACTGTCCCTGTGTCCCCAGCTCGGCCTGAGCCAAGGAGGAGATTTGACAGGCGTGTGGGCAGAGGGGGCTGGGATTGTAGGAGTGTGGTTAGTAGGACCAAGGGGGGGTTACTGAGCAGTTTTCCCCTGCCATCCCTGCGGGATCCTGGCCCCACCATCCCTCCTGCCTTCGCTCTGTTTCCCTCAGTCTTTACAGTGAGCAGCCGCCCAGGGGTGTGAGCCGAGCCGTCCACAGGGTAAACAGGGTCTGGAATTAACTCCACACAGGCCTGGGGAGTGCCATGCTGAGCAAAACTGTCCCAGAGAGGTGGGGGCTGGGGTGGGGACACCCTGCCCAGGGAGAGGGGGCCAACAGCGTCCACTCAGCACCTGGGGAAACTGAGGCAGGAGAGTCCATGGTCGTGCAGGGACCTCCACTGTCCTCCTCTCCTGCAGGCTGGCTGCAGGCTCCTCTCTGCCACCATCATCCTCTTGTGACCTCCATGCGGGCAGGGCTCAGTGCCACTGGACAGGGCCTGTTGCAGCCGCATCCCTGGCGTATCCTCACCTCTTCCATGTGGCATTCCCATCCAGGCCTCCGTCTCCTCTCCATCCCCTGCCAGCCTTGAGTGCCCCTTGCCAGTCCCTGAACCAGGACCGTGCCAGGGCTGGCCGGGAGAAGCCCTGCTCCGTTCTGGATGCCCCGAAATGGGCGGGATGTTGGGACCGTGCGGCTCCCGGGAGTCGAGGGCTGGCGCTGGGGCCAAAGGCCGTGGGGTGGAAGGTGCTGAGAAAACATGGGGCGAGTTGTGTTTGTTCTCTGCGACGGCTCCATGGCAACGGCGCGGCGGCCACAAAGCCAAAGAATTTGCATTGTGTCGCTTCAGCATTTCGGAGGGCGCAGCCGGGATCACCGGCTGGGGGCAGGGTGTGCCGGCACCCGCCGGACGGGCCCCGCTGGCAGCCCCATCTCGCTCTGCGAGACCCCCGGTGCTGCCGGATTTTGGGCTGGAGGCTAATTGCATATGGCAGGCAACTGGACCAGAGTCCCCCAGTTGCTGTCTGTTTAGTGACTGGAAGTGTAGGTTTGGCCCTGCTGTGCCCACTGCTGCTCTATCAGGCCCGGGCTGGCATCAGGAGATGCCTTAGTGCTTGTGCCATGTGTGGAGTGGTGTGAGCCTTTGGATCCAGAGGAGTCAGACCAGCAATCCTCAGGGGCAGAGTGGGCAGGCAGGTGCATGTCTGAGGGCTCTGGGATGGCTCTGCCTTGGAGCAGCGATCCCCAGGGACAGGGTGGGCAGGCAGGAGCACTGCTGGGGGCTCCGGGATGGCTCTGCCTGCTGCTCCCTGCCTGAGCCTCCCCACTCAGCCCCACCAGTGCCAAACACACACCCCCTGTCCCCATGCTGGAGCGGGGCCCGGCTTGCTCCAGGTGCATCCCTGGCCTCTCCTTCCTGGATTTGTCCGTGGCAGGAGCTGCCGGGGAAGGTCCTTGAGCAGCAGGGAGGCCGAAGCCTCTTATCACCTCCTTATCGGGACACCCCGCCGGGCCCTGCTGAGTCAGGGCGGAGGAACGTGGCGCTGGGCCAGGCTGTGCCCCGCGGAGTCAGCGGGGATGTGGCCAGCGGAGAGCTCTGGGTGTGGGGTCACCCGGCACCCGCCT
Source organism: Myiotriccus ornatus (assembly GCA_036023395.1). Taxonomy (NCBI): domain Eukaryota; kingdom Metazoa; phylum Chordata; class Aves; order Passeriformes; family Tyrannidae; genus Myiotriccus; species Myiotriccus ornatus. The sequence goes on from JAYRBT010000064.1 coordinate 4,392,369, forward strand.
TCCCACCGGTGGGCTCTGGGGTGGGTTGCAGTGCCAAATCATGGAATCGTGGAATGCTTTGGGTTGAAAGGGACCTCAAAGCTCCTCTCATTCCAACCACCCACCATAAGCAGGGACACCTTTCACTAGACCAGGTTGCTGCAAGCCCTGTCCAACCTGGCCTTGAACACTTCCAGGGATGGGGCAGCCAAGTGGCCCAGCAGGGGCAGGTTTGGGGGGCTGTGTGGCCGTGAGGTTTCCCAGCGGCAGCGCTGGAGCATCTCAGCAGCCCCAACTCCTGCTGGGCAGCTCTGGGGTGGGCCGAGCAATTCTGGGCTCTTTCTCCTTCACAGCCACTCTCCGTGCCAGACCCACGCTGGGCCGGCTCCGCAAACACCCGGGGGAGCGGAAAAGGGCAGGGGCCCAGCCCGGCGGGGAATACGCCGTGATTTACACGGGCGCTTTCTCCAGGCACACCGGCCGGCATCCTGCTGCGGACGGGACATCTGAGCCCTTCCCAGTGTCCCCTCCTGCTCCTGGAGCAGGGGAGGAGGTGATCTGGGGGTGTCCCGGGCAGGCAGCTGCTGCAGCGCTCGGCTCTGACATGCCATGCCGTGCCTGCTTGGCACATACCCTGTCACCGAGGGGCAGGGGTGGGACCTGCCCCTCGGCTGTGGGTTATCCCCCACTCCGTTTTGGTGGCAGCCCCGTTGCCACCTGACGCCTTTTCTCCCATCTTCTCCCTGATCCCGCATCGCCGTGCCCATCCCAATCCCCGGCGGAGGATCAGCAGCTCCTCGGTGTTCCCGCGGGTAGGAGTGGGGTTGGGCGCTGCCCGCGGGACGGTGGATCCGTGCACGGAAAAACCTGCAACGTCTTGTCCTTAATCCGTCTCCTGGATTTGCTCCTTCACGGAGCCAAGTTCCTGCTGTGACAGGCAACGCCTGCCATGTGAGCAGCACCTGGGTACCCTGCAAACACGCCGGGCATGACGGCACGCGCCGTGGGACGCAGCCAGCCCCGGGCACCGCGGCGGGAACCGCGCAGGCGCCGCCGCCGCGTCCGTGGGAGGTGGAGGACACGGAGGGAGGGGGACCAGGGAGCGACAGAGCTCTGGACTTGGAGGGAGGAGGTGCTGGTGGCCTCTCCCTGGCCATACGTGCCACTGGCGGCCCCGTGTCACTTGCCAGGCTCTGCCTGCGGCCCTCTCCCGCCCCGTGTGCCCCATCTGGGATGTTCCCGCCTGGATCCGGCTCCTGGCCAGGGAAGGTTGTTATTTGCCTTCAAACCTGTTTGGTGGCTTCTCTCGGGAGGGGACGAGCGCGGGGTGGGGACGTGGTGGGATAGGCTGGGGGGGCTGGGAGTGAGGCACAGCTGGGCACTGGGGTGGTCCTGCCCCCCTCTGCAGCACTGCGACCCCCCCGGGCTGCTGCCAGACCCCTGCCCGGGGTCTGTGATAACACAGGGAGGAGGAGACGCTGCGTGTCACTGCAGGGCCAGCTGTGGGGCAAGTGTGGGACAGCAGCGAGGTCAGGGCCTATTGCACAACCCCGTGTGCTCCTGCCATGACAGCAGCCGTGGCTGGAGGCGACTGGAGCCACAACTCTGCTCCGAGCAGGAGTTCACCCCGCGCCAGCTCCTTTGTCGGGCCCGTTGGCTCACCGAGACAACACCGGCCAGTTTTCTGCACTGTGATTTAGAGGAAGAACAAACGATCCAAGTTTGTTTTCCCAGTTGAATTAATTTTAGTTCAGCCTCTGCGTGGGATCGTGTTTGAGAGCCGAGCCAGCAGCACGGGTCGGGTGGTGTTTATTTGCGTGGTGGAGATGTTTTCCTGGCTGGAGCAGCAGCCCCCCGATGGTGGCCGAGGGCAGGCTGGCAGTGGGAGACTGCATGGCCAGAGCCACCGTAAATATTATTGTGCTCTTATCCTGCCTGGAGGGAGCGCGGTCCTGTGGTGTGTCCCAGGGTGTGGATCCTGTGCAGACACAGGGATCTGGGGAAAAAGAGTGGCTGGGCTGATTGTCTTCAGGGGTGCTGTGGCCCCCCCAGCCCCCCTCAGCAGCTCTGAAGGTTGGGGTGCAGAGGGAGAGAGGGACAGGATAGAGTCCCTTCCAACTCAGAATATTCTGTGATTCTGTGATACTGGAGCAGAGTGTGGGGGCTCTCTCAGCCACGGCAGGTTCCATGTCCCGATTGCTCCATGGGGCTCTCTGGGATGGGGTTCCTAGTGCACCCCATTAGTGTCATCCATGCTCATGGCATCTGCAGGCAACTGGGGGGCAGAGCGGTCCCCAAAGCCTGGGCACACACCTGGATGCAGCGTGGTGGGATGGAGCCCCAAAGGAGTGGGAGAGCACCAACCTCGTGGGGCAGGGGGGCTTCCTGCTGCCCGCTGCACTGCTCTGGCTTCCACGAGAAGGGAGACAAAGGCTCCATCCCACTGAGCTGCAGGACACAGGCGGGCTCCCCTGCGGACCTCCCAGCCCCTTCCCGCCTGCCTGCCAGCTCCCCCCTCCTCCCCATTTTTCTCCGGTGAGTCAGTGGTGGTGAAGGGGCGGGCAGGGAGCTGCTGCCTGTTCCCTGCCTCCTGCTGCTGCCTGTTCCCTGCTTCCCTGCCTCCCGCCGCAGGACCCGCCGCTGCGCGGGGAGCAGGCAAGTCGAGGCAGTGCCGAGCAGGCAGAGATGGATGTTTGCAGCTGAGCCCGGCTAAACCTGCTGCCTGCAGGAGGCACAGGCCTGGCCAGGAGGGGGACAGGAGCTGGGATTTTCTCCTCTGGCTCTCCCCAAGTGAGGAGCAGCATCGTGGGAGCTGGGCTACCACCCCGTCCCACTTGCAGCATCGCTGGTCCAGGGATGAACAGCCCTGGCCGTGTTCCTGTGGGGTCTCAGCTCTGGTCTCTCCCTTGTGCAGCCCTTCCCATTCCCACCCCTGTGCCTCCAGCCCTGCTCTGCCAGCACAGAGTGGAGCAGGAAGAGCTGAAGGTGAGGTGCCTGGGGTTCCCTGTCCCTTTCTATCACTGTGCCTTGCTGCAGGGATGCTTTGTTCCCTCCATACCTGTCACAGGTAGCCGCAGATACCAGCTCCGAGTCAGGGAGACCATCCTTGAGAGAGTGCTGAGAACCCTCTGGCTCCTTCTCTGGGAGAATCCCGCTGCCACATGTGGACGAGGCACGTGTGTCAGCTGAGCCCGGAGGGGATGGGGTGATCCAGGATGTATTGCAAGGAATGCACAAGCACAAGGGCCGGGACACCAGCCCGACCGGGCATGTTGCTGCCGGCACCAGCTGCAGCTGCAGCAGCTTCCCCAGCCCATCGAGACCTGCAGCCTCTGCCACAGGATCAGGGTTCTCTCCCTCCTGGATTCCCCCTCTTTTCATGTCCTGTTTGTGTCGGGTTTCACTGTGTGTTGACAGAGCCAGGGGTGAGGCCGGCTGGGTGAGGATGATGTGGTAGCGAAGGTCGCAGGGAGTGGGAGGGGAAGTGGAGGCTGCTCTTCGCAGGCTGCCACAAGGCTCCTCCGTGGCCAGGATAATCCCAGCTCTACCCTGGATTATCCTTTGGGAGATTGCAGGCAGCCATGCTGAGCTCCTCCTGTCCTGACTGCAGTGATGTCACACTCAGGAGGGGGGACGCAAGTGTTGTCAGTGAGGGATGTTCTCGAGGTCCTTTGTGTCCTCGTGGGCAACGGGCCACAAGAGGGAAGGTGGAGCAGGGACAGGGTGTCTTCCAGCACCTGGGAATGTCCTCACAGCCCTGGGAGCAGCTTCCATGTGTGCTGCCACCGGCAGACCCACGGGGCTGAAACTCAGCTGTGCCTGGGCCCTGCACCAGCAGCACAAGGGACTCTGTCCACCTTCACTGCAGGGGCTCCCAGAGCTCCTGGTGCCAGGAAAGGGCATCCCGAGTGCAGCCCCATCCATGCAGGCAGAGATGGAGGGCTGGACCCTTCCCTGTGGAGTCAGGAGCAGTGTCCCTCGGCTGCCACCAGCCGTGGCCCTCGCTGGGCTCGTGATGGGCCGCCCGGAGCGGAGAGGGCAGTGCTCAGCGCAGCACGTGGCTGCCGGCTTTGTGCTTCCTCAGCCCTTTAATTATGTCCCTTTTCCACTTGTGCTGTGGGAAGAGCCGGCAAACATCTGCCCGCGGCCCCTGGCACCTTCTGGGTGAGCGCCTGGGCAGCGGGGCCGATCCTGCCCGTGCTGGGGCAGGCGCTGGGGCAGGCACAGCTGGGGTTGGGTGTTATTGGCCATGGAGGAGTTCCGGGGAAGAAATCCTTGCTGAGCCCGGCACTGCACGGCTGGGAACACAAAGGTGCCCTTCACAAGGTCAGACTGTGCCTTGGGCTGCACAGTCGCTTCCTGGGGTCGGCTGGGACCCTGTGTTGGGTGACGCTGCTCTGTCTGCAGCCCAGCCTCTGTCCTGACCGAGTAAACCCTGGGCACAGACTGTGGAGAGCTGGCAGGGCAAGTAATGGAGGGTTTGACACAGCTGGCATGAGGACACAGCTGCCTGCTGGCCGGTGCTCTTCACCTTTTAGGACGAAACGCTTGTAAAGGAGGGGAATGGGGCCGATTCCCAAGATGGCACAGGATTCCCTGGCTCCACTGTCTCGGGAGCATGGAGCAAATCCATGGTGGGGACCATCAGTGCCAGGGCTGTGCCAGTGCCTAACCGCCCGGCATTTCTGCCCCTTCCTTATGTGCCCCCGTGCCAGCAGCTGGAGCTACTGGTTAGACTGGTCTGAGACCTGGTTCTCCCCCAGCGCTGCCAGCCCTTGTGACCGTGACGTGGCCGTGCTGGACGCCCTGTCCCTAAGGACAAACACCCTTTGCCCCAGCATGGCTCGTGTCCCCCTGCTCTGGGCTGAGCTGTGCCAGGAGCTGGGGGTGCTGTGCTGGGCACCATGTCCCGGGGGGCACTGGGGATGGGCACAGAAGGGGAATGCCAGCCCTGCTGTCTGTGCTGTGTCATATCCCAAGGGCTGGTGCTCGCCAGAGGAGAAGCCTCCCAGTTCTTCCCAGTTGGCCACACTGTTGTGGAAACGAGTAACTGGTTTGCGGGGAGCAGGGTCCGGGGGGGTCCCAGGGCTGCGAGAAGGGGAAATCGGGGAAATCCTGGCCGTGAGCCTGCAAGAACAGATCCCTGTGGTCCGTGCCGTGCGTGGGAGGAGGCGGGAGAGCCGGGGGAGCGAGCGGGAGGCCAGAGGAGGGGCCCCCGCTCTCCTTCTCCCGTGACCGAGGAGCGCGGTGGGCGCAGCTGGGGCTGTCCCCTCCTGCCACCGCGCAGCCGTCCCCGGGTCGGGCTTCTCCCTGCTCAGAGGCAGCTGAGCCGGAGGAGCCTCTTTGCCTGGCCGAGCATCCTCCCGCCGTGCGGATGAGGACGGAGGGAGGGAGGTGGGGACCGCCGGCATCCGCCTCGCCGGCCACAGCACAATAGGCTGAGCCTCTTTTTGGGGGCGGCGGAGCCCCCCTTCTCTGGGGACCAGACCCTCTCCCCGGCCACCATGGTGGTTTTCATGGGCAGGAACCTCTCCTCGCTTCTGGCTTTCTTCAAGAAGAAGGGTGAGTGAGCAGCTGGGAGGGAGGGAGGGAGGGAGGGAGGGAGCAGCGCCTTGTCCTTACACAACCCCTGCCCGCCAGGACCCCCGCTGGTCACCCGCAGCGGGCAGGGGGGCTGCCATCCCCGGGGGAGGGCAGGGAAGGTCACCCCAGCCCTGGCCTCGCCCGCCGGGAAGTTAATGGAATAAATCACAGCGCTCCTCTCTCCGCAAGGCAGCTCCGAGCGTGTTTGGGGGGTTGTCATACGAGGGGCTGACGAAACTGGAGGGGGAAAGGGGTTTAGGAACATGACTGTGGGGAGGCTGTGGGTGTCTTGTGTCTCCTGCAGGGACCCTGCAGCAGCACAGGGGACCCGTGTGGCCCCAGGCTCTGCCGGGCTGGCCGTGCCCCCGTGCCCGTGGGTGCTGGCGGAGGCAGGGGCCGGCATGGCGGCAGGGCGGGCGTCTCCATTGTTCCAGGCCTGCTCCTTTGTGTGCTGGATGGAGTCAGAGCACGGCTGCCTCGCTGCCTGGCCGGGCTGGCCGTGAGGGGATGGGGGACGTGGGGGACACGGGGGACCAAGGGAACGCGTGTGTGGCACTGGCGATGCTGAGCAGCAGGTGCCCGTGGCCCCGGGGTGCTGCCGCCAGCCCCGACGGTTTCCTGTGCTCGCCCTTCCCTTCCTCAGCCTCGAATTGGGTGGGTTTTTTTCTGGGCAGGAAGAGTTGGAGGCTTCGCTCGGGCAGGAGCAGGCAGGGCTGTGCCTCGGTGCCGCAGTGCCCTGTCTGGGTGGTGCCAGGGCAGCCCCCCGTCGTGGGCACCCCAAGGTGCCGGTGATGGTTGTGGGGAGGGGGCTGTGAGATGGGGAGTGAGGGCTCTGTGCTGCCCCAGGCACGGCAGATGGGGTGTCCAGCACGCCAGGGGGGCTCGGAGCAGGGATTTGGGTCCTGTGGGGTCTCTGCAGCTGGTTGTGCCTCAGTTTCCCTTGTCTGTGCAGTTCCCAGCCGTGGGATGGGCATGGGGTGAGTCCCTGCGCTGGGGGTGATGAGCAAGGCCTGGGAATGACGCAACGCTCTGAAGGGAAAGTCATCATCTTCCCATCCACATTTAATCCCCCCGTGCAGCCTTTCCTCTGCTCCACTGGCCCCAGCCCTGCACAACTCCCTCCCTCATTTACCCCTAACGAAGGCACTGGGGAGGAAGGTGGTCCCATACCTGGCACAGCTCCAGCCAGTGGGGGGAAAACCCACGGAGACAGCCCGACTCCAGCGTATCGACCGGCCGGGCAGAGCCGAGGGATAGGATTTCTCCGTTTGGGGCTGGGCGGGGTAACGTCATCCCGGGATGGTTGTCATCATCCGGTGCTTCTCCCAGCTGCATCCCATGGGTGAGGGTGCTTCGGTGGGAGCAGGGCTGTGCCCCCCAAGCCGAGCTGAACCCCCCTGTCCCCCGCAGGCGCTGTCAAGGGCGAGGGTGAGAAGCGGCTGAGTGTGCAGTACACGGCGGGCGAGGAATGTCCCGACAATGTCTTCTTCCCCAGCACGCGGCCCCCGCACCTGGAGGAGCTGCACAACCAGGCTCAGCAGGGGCTGAAGTCCCTGCAGCACCAAGGTGGGTGTCTCCAGCCCTGGGGACACGGTGGAAGGGCGGCTGGCTGTCCCCAGCTCCTGGCTGGCCGGGCCGTGTGGGCGGCGCGATGGGACTGACCGGAGTCCAGCGGTGGCTGGGACGTGCAGGGGGCACTGCCAGCTCGGCAGCTGCTTCCCTGCCTGGGGGGCTCTCCCGGGGGGATTTACCTCCTGCCTTCCCTCCACAGAGAAGCAGAAGCAGACCAAAAGTGCCTGGGACCACGGGGACACCAGCAGCCTCCAGGTGAGCCCTGCCGAGGAGCTCCAGGTGGTGTTTGGGGTCAGACAGGGAACCAACCAAGGTGGCAGGACCATGTCCAGGGGGGTTGTTGGGCGGGAAGGGGCTGTGTGTCCCTTGGTGTCTTCCCCTCTGCCCCATAATGAGCCACTGTCCCTGTCCTTGGCCTCGACAAATTCTGCCCTGTGGGGCTCTGCTGGGGACCCCCACCTTTCCTGCATCCCTCCATCCCCATGTTCCTGTCCCACTCGTGTCCCCTGGCAGCCCTGTCCAAGGTGGAGGGTTGGGATGGCACAATAGGGACCACTGGCCATATAACCCGGTGTCTGTGCCCCTCCCCACCTGCTGAAGAGGAGAAACTCCACTCCCTTGGCCGAGCTGGGCTTTGGTGTGTCCCTGGGCTCTGACCCCTCTGCCAGTGCCTCACCTGCCCGTGTTTGCTCAAGCCGCTGCCTCCCGCTGGCTCTTGTCCCCCTTAACCCCTTGGAAGCAGTGTCTGGAAACTCCGGGGTGGGCAGAGCCACTGGGATAGCGAGGTGGAGGGGTCAGGATGTGTCTCATCCCGACCTCCGCCTGTGCCAAGGGATGGTTTGGAGGGGTGGGAGCACTGGAAGCTGCGCCTGACGCTGGGCTGTGCCACTGGCCGTGTCCATGGTGCCACACGAGTGCCGGGGGTCCCCAACCTGACTGCATCCCTGCCTGCCTGTCCCTGTCCCACGCCCCTCTCCCAGCCGTGGCAGCCCTCCAGCCCTGGGATCCGGGTCACAGCCGGGCTGGGAACAGCCATGGGGCCAATTTTGGCATGGCGCAGCGGCGGGGCCGGCGGTCCCTTCAGGTGCTCCTCCGGCGGGCCAGACCCCGGCTGTCCTGCTCTCCGGGGGGCTGCGAGGCCACGCGGGGTCCCAGGGGCTGCTCCCGGCCCCGCTCCTGGTGGGAGGACTCTGGATGCCGGTGCGGCTGACTCAGCCTTTGGCCCTGGGAAAAGCTTTTGTCTGGGCTGCGGAGTCAGTTTGCGGCAGGGAAGGGGCCTGGCCGGGGCTGGGGCAGCTCCGTCCCCGCTGCCCGGGGTCCGCTGAGCCCACTCTCCCTCTGTCCCCGCAGTCCTGCGCGTTCTCGGAGGATGACAGTGTGTCCTTCCGGAGCCGGACGGCCTCCTGTGCCACGGACAGCACCTCTGAGGACGCCCTTTCCATCCGCTCCGAGATGATCCAGCGGAAAGGTACTCGGCTGGGGGGCTGTGGGATGGGGGGAACACCAGCCAGGGGGATGCGAGGGGGGTCGGAGCTCATGGCAGGAAAGACGGGCTCTGTCTTGGTGTGGCCACAAGCCAGCACAGGGATTTGGGGGCCCTTGGGAGAGAGAGATGAGAGCAACTCTGGCTGAGTCAGAGCATTGGGCTGGGCGAGAGGGATGGACAGACAGACAGACACCGTCTCCTCCCTGTTGCTGGTGCCTCTCCAGGCTGTTCCGTGCCTGAGCTGGGCTTGTCCCAGAGCATCTCTGTCAGTGAGGGGGTGCTGGGGACACCCTGGCCAGGGCCCCCCTCTCACGTGCTGGACCCGCTCACGCCTCTTGTAGGTTCCACCTTCCGACCGCACGACTCCTTTCCCAAATCCTCGGAGAGGGCTGGCAAGAAGAGGAAGGACAGGAGGACGACGGTGCTGGGCATCCCCCAACATGTCCATAAGGAGCTGGGTAAGCATGGGGGGTAGGGGGAGATTGTTAAGGTCTGCTCTTGTTGCCTTGTCTGCTCGGAACATCTGCCTTGTGATCACTCTGAGATCGTCTCTCCCTGCTCCCAGGTCTCAGAAACAGCCACGAAGCCAAGGGCCATCCTGGGGCTGATGGGCGAGGGCCGGCGGGGCGCGGGGGCAGCCAGGCGGTGCAGCCCCTGCTGAACGGCGGGCAGGTCTCGGGCGACGCCGTCCGCATCCCCACCATCGACGGGAAGCTGCAGCCTCTGGCTGTGCCTGGCGGCGCCCGCGTCTGCCTGGGAGCCTTGGAGGAGGCGGACGCGGCCCTGCAGAAGCACATCAACAGGGTTTACTACGACGACACGTTGGTGGGGAGGAAGACGGCGGCCAAGCTGTCGCCCATGATGAGGCCGAAGTCGCTGGCCGTGCCGGGCATGACCACCTACGCCAACCACCCGGAGGTGGTGATAGGCCCCGTCATGTCCATCTCGCCCCAGGGCACTTACATGTCCAAGATCATCCCCAACGCCATCCTGCCGCCCATGGTGGACGTGGTGGCCCTGACGCGGAGCAGCGTGCGGACGCTGAGCCGCTGCAGCCTCGTGTCCAGCCCGGCCTCGGTGCGATCCCTCTCCCGCTTCTCCGAGCGCAGCGCCCGCAGCCGCGAGCCCTCCTCCTCCAGCGACAACTGGAGCCACTCGCAGTCCACGGAGACCATCGTCTCCAACAGCTCCACCATCTCCTCCCAGGGCGGCTGCGACCACCGGCAGCCCGAGGCGGGGCCGCACAGCGAGGTGGACGCCGCGGCTCGCTCCGACACCGACCAGATCAGCGTCTACAGCTCCGCCAGCTTCGCCAGCTCCTGCTCCAAGCCCCCTGCCGGCCTCCCGCCTGGGGCCTCGCTGGCCGTGGGGAGCAGCAGCGGCCGCGTGTCCCCCGCCTACAGCATGAGCAGCCAGGCGGACGGCTCGGACACGGGCAGCCTGGCGAGCGAGCGCTCCTCCGCCCGCAGCGTCTCCCTCAGGAAGATGAAGAAGCCCCCGGCCCCACCTCGCAGGACCTACTCGCTGCACCAAAAGGATGATGGGGAGCCCAAGGTGCTGGGGCTGCCCCCCAAGCCCGACCGGCGGCCCCAGCGGGAGAGTGGCGCGCCCTGGTCCCCGCGGCCCGAGCCCTTCAGCCCCACGGCCGAGGATGAGGTGTTCTCCCCGTCGTCGCTGAGCGAGACCAGCAGCCTCCGCTCCGAGAGCCTGGCCGGGGCCAGCTCCCCCGAGGCCTCGCGGGGCCGCCCCGGCGTGACCGTGGTGCTGAGGGAGCCCCAGGCTCAGCCCAAGTGGAGCTGCCCGGATGGGTCTGACCGCACCATGTCCCCCTCCAGCGGCTACTCCAGCCAGAGCGGGACGCCCACACTGCCCACCAAGGGGCTGGGACCCCCGTCTGTGTCCCCGGGCAAATCTCAGCCCCAGAAGCCGGACCGGGTCTGCTCCCTACAGTCGCCTGCGCTCTCCGTGTCCTCCTCCCTCACTTCCATCTCCTCCTCTGCCTCAGACCCGACGCCTCCCGAGGCACTGACCGGCCGCTCGGACCGGTTCATCATCCCCCCACATCCCAAGGTTCCTGCTCCCTTTTCCCCACCGCCCACCAAGCCCCAGCAGCCCCCGGCCCCCACCGGCCCCCTCCTGCCCTCGCCAGACCCCCCAGCGCCCAGCACTGCCTGCCAGGAGCCCGGGGCCAAGCCCAGCGGCAAATCTCCACCTCCATCGCCGCCTCCTGCCTACCACCCGCCTCCCCCGCCAGCCAAGAAGGCGGAGGGGAGCCCCCAGACCACCGGGGAGCCCCCCGCCGACACCGCCTGGCCCCCGCCACCACCGCCAGCCCCCGAGGAACACGACCTGTCCATGGCAGACTTCCCCCCTCCGGATGAGTCCTATCTCTCCAGCCTGCCCGATGCCACCTCGGCTCCGGCGGACGGGCAGAAAGCGACACCGGGCCCGGCGGCTGCGTCTGCACCATCCTCAGCCGCTGCCTCCTCGTGCAGCCAACAGCAAGTCCCACCGGCCGGGGCACCGCGGCCCCTGTGTCCTGCCGAGCCCCTTCCCGAGGCCGTTGTGCCGCCGCCGCCGCCCCTCCCGCCGCCCTCGGCTCTGGCTCTGCCACCCCAAATCAGCCTTAAGAAGGCGGCCAACGGCCCGCGGGCGGACGCCAGGAAGGAGCCGGCGTCGCGGAGCAAGAGCGGCCCCGTGGCCAAGGAGGACGCCAGCCTGCCCATCGTGACCCCCTCGCTGCTGCAGATGGTGCGGCTGCGCTCCGTCAGCGTGGAGCCGCCGGCCGGGGCCGAGGAGCGCCCGGCCCCGCAGAAGCCCGTCCGCCGGTCCCTGTCCACGCGGCAGGCCCCTCCTGCCAAAGACACGGTGCCTTCCAACCCGCTCCACCACGCTGTGCACCTCAGGGCGGCCGCCTTGGCCGCCGGCGAGGCCGCGGAGAAGCCGCCGGGCGGCCGAGAGGCCCAGGCTGGGGGAGCCCCCGAGGACGGGCAGCTCTCCCCCAGGAACAAGTCTCCGGCCTCCACCGCCAGCTTCATCTTCGCCAAGAGCTCCAGGAAGCTGGTGATCGAGACGGCCTCGTCCCCTGAGGCGCAGGCCGACCTGAAGAGGAACTTGGTGGCCGAGCTGATGAATTTCTCGGGGCAGCGCTCGGCGGCTCCGGCGGCCGCCCCGCAGGGCCCTGGCAAGGCACAAGCCCACCGAAAACCCGGCAAGGTCCCCCCTCCGGTAGCCAAGAAGCCTTCGCTGGGCCCAGGGCTGGCTGCTGCCCCGCTGAGCCCAAAGGCAGCGGGGGCAGAGGCGCTGGGCTCCCCGGTGCCGGACGGGAACGCCACGGCGGTGCCGGCGGACGAGAGCAGGACTAAGAGCGAGCTGGTGGGGACGGAGGGCAGGGACACCATGGAGCCGCCAGCTCAGAGCCTCCCTGCACAAGGTACGTGGGGTGGGAGCCCGGTTCAGCCCTGCCGGGGGAATGCTGCTGCTGGAGGCGCTCAGGATCCTGAGCTGTACCTTCCCAAGCTGTACATTCCCGAGCTATAGGCTCCCAGTGTGGCAGCTGGGCTGTGTGGTGGCTGGGGTGGCACTGGGGCAGCAGGGAGAGCCTGGGAGGTTCCCATCATCCTGGTAGGGCTGTGGGAAGCAGGGATTCAGGGTGTCTGACAAGCTCTTCCCTCCTGCCTTGCAGACGGACGGGGCGAGACGGCCTGAAGGACGACGCTGCAGGACTGGTGCCCCCACGGACAGGAATCCAAATCTCTCAGGGACCTGGGCAGGTCAACGGACGAGTGTGGAACTGGCAACTAACTTAATACAGGAAGCAAACAGCCTTAGCCTCCACGGCCTTGATGATATTTATGCAAAAATGGTGTTGGTTTCACTTTCCTAAGTACTACAGCTTTATTTTGCTTTTTTTTTTTTTTACTGGACTTGAGGCCTGTGCCCAGAGCCAGCACCTCCTCCCCGCCGAGCTGCTGCTTGGTCTGGGCGTGCGGACCCGAGAGGAGTTTGGGGACCGAAGACACGAGAGATGGGACCACTCTGCTCCAGGCCTGCGAGGAATTGAAGCACTTTGGACAAGGGAATGGGAAGGCTTTGGCCATGGCAGTGCCTGGGGGGATGCGAACAGGAGCAGGACAGGATGGAGGCGCTGGTTGGGAGGGACCAGGGCTTTGTCCCCTGATGGAGAGGCAAGAGGGGCTCGTGGCCAGCGCCGGCTCCGGCCACTCGCCACTGCCCACCCCAGCCATCCTGCAGCCACGCCGGCCACAGGGTGAGGGGGAGCCTGGCTGCCCCTTGAGCTGGTCTTCAGGCCCTGGGCTCTGGGGTGGAGCCTCGATTCTTTCTGTAATCTCGGGTCACATTTTGATTTCTTTGATTGTTCAAAAAAAAACCAACCAAAAAAAAAAAAACCCAACCAACCAACAACGAACCAACAAACCCAACCAAACCAAACCAAACCAAAAGCAACCGACCCTCTGCCGCCGAGTAGCTGCTCAGAGCTCTGTACCTGGCTGGTAAAAATGATGACCGAAGCTCGTTGCCTCCTGTGCTTCCTGGCTTATGGCCACGGCACTGCCACGCGTGGCAGGTCCCTTCTGGATGGTGCTGAGCTCCAGGGTGGGCACAGACCCCCATCAGGCTGGTTGCCAGCACCAGTGCCCACTAAAACTCAGGAGCAGGGCTGGCTGCCAGACAGACAGGCACACCCGTGTGCAGTCAGCTTGACATTTTATTGGGTTTATGACAGATGGATTCCGAGTCAGTGTTTAAGGCCCACACCCCCCACAGGCTTGGAACCAGACCCACGGGTGCTCCCTGGGCTCCTGGCCAAAGAGCAGCCCCAGTGGCCACAGCCCTGGTGGGCTGAGGGTGGAGCAGGAGGTGCCCAGGCAGGGCAGGGGACGGTCCTGCTGGGCTGTCCCAGCCCTGGTAGCAGCAACACAGGTTTGAGAAGCAGCTTCTCCCTTCTGCCCTCACCGCAGCACCCACACATGCCATCCCAGTCGGGACCAGTGGGCAGGCAGTGCAGTCCATGGCACAACTGGGAGCGAGCCCACGGCCCCAGCGTGGAGCTGAAGGCCACGGGGATGAGTCACACAGGTCCCTTAGGTGTGAGGCCACCTCCAGTCCCCAGTCCTGGCCCACAGACGAGGCCCAGGGGGATGTTGGGGGCTGCCAATTCAGTCCCAGAGCCCCCAGGTCCCGCAGGGCTGAGCCCCCAGCTCGGGGCACGGAGGGGGGAGATGGCAGAGACCGAGGTGGCGGCGGGGACCAGGCAGGAGGCACGAGCAGCAGCCCTGGCACTTGTTAGCTGATGGTTCCACCCTTGAGGCTTTTACAGGAGACTCTCCCCAGCTTGGTCAGGAAGTTCCTCTGCTTCCACTGCGCGACACAGTCCTCGGAGACACGGAAATCAGCCTGGGAGCAGAGCAGGGAGGCGGGATCAGCAGTGGGGCAGCAGCGCCCAACTCTGCTGACAGTAACAACCGTGGGCACCGAGGGGCAAACAGCCAATCTGGGGTCACCCAGAGGTGGGGACACCCTAAGCACTGCCCCAGGCGATGCCTGGAGCCCCAGCCACGCCGAGCCGCTCCCAGCCCCTCACCTGCAGCTTCTCAAAGACCTTCTTCTTGGGTTTAAGCTCCTCGTCGGGCTCCCCGCCCTCGTAGCCCTCCACGTAGACGCGCTCCCCGGCGCAGCACCCGGCCGGGGGGTCCAGGGGCTCCACCTGGCGGGGCTCCCCCACGCTGAAAGACAAAGCAGAGTCACCCCAAGGTGGTCCCCACCTGCCCCTCAGCACCCCAGGGCAGCAGAGGGTGCTCCACGCTGTCCCCCTCGGAGGGCTCCCACCCCGGTGTCCCACTCCCTCCCTCACCTGGAGGCACACAGCACCATGCCCTGAGACTCCACTCCCCTCATCTTCTGGGGCTTGAGGTTGCAGAGCAGCACCACGAGCCTGTCCTGCAGCTGCTCCTTGGGGACGAACTGCACCAGGCCACTGACCACGGTGCGGGGCTCGGCCTCGCCCACGTCGATCTTCTCCACGTACAGGCTGTCTGCGTCGGGGTGCTGCCAGGGACGGGGCAGGGATGGGAATGGGGTGGCAGAGGAGGGGGCAGACCCTCCCACACCCCCCCAAGTGTCCATGTGGCGTGGTTACTCCCCCCCCTCCTCGCTGTACCTTTTCCACGCTGATCACTTTGCCCACGCGGATGTCCAGCCGGGATGGGATCACTTCCTCTGGCTCAGAGTTCTTGGTGCCCTTCTCTCCAGGCTCTGCAGGGCAAAGGGAACAGTCACACCACTCAGCATAAAGCCAGGGAGCTGGCCAGGCCCTGGGGAGCACAGTCACCCCCAAATGCAGGCCCTGGGGGGAATTCCCTGCAGGGAATTCCCTGCTTGTCTCTACACCAGGGAGCACAGTCCATCCTCTGCTGTGTTGCCCTCTACAGCATCTCCAGAGCAGGCAGACAGCCCTGGCATTGGCCTTCCTCAACTCTCCCAGTGTTCTCCAGGGCTGTTTCTGAGACTGAAGTTTCAGAACTTCTCTCTGACCTCAGCCCCTGGAGGGACTCTCTCCCACCCAGCCCCACGTGGTCAGGGCCCCGCTTCCCTCAGCTCCCAGCACTTCCTTACTGGCTTTGGACGGGTTGGGATATGCAGCACTGCTCAGCTTCTTCAGCTCTGGGCTGTTGAACTTCTCTCTGATGGGGTCAAGCAGTTTGTTCAGGGCCACTTCCACCGAGTTCTTCAGGTCTCCGGGGTGCACGACCTGTGCGTGACAAACAGGTTCCCGTCTGAGGCCCAGGGTGGGAACTGGAAGAACTGCAGATGAACCCCAACCCTTCTTCTGGACACTTCTGCTTCCATTTGGGAACAGCTGAGAAGGGTTTAACTGCTGCTCTGTTCCAGGATGAGGCTGATGTGGCCCTGTCCTGCACCAAGACAGCTGGTGACACCCCGTCACTGGGCCACACTCCACACCTCTTCCCAGTGTGGATCTCCATCTCTCAGTGCTGCTCCCAGAGTGCTCATGGGAGCCTCAGGCAGGGGGAGAAGGTTCAGCCCCTCCCAGCACTCACCTGCTCAGCAAAGTCCTTCTCCAGGGCCTCGTAGTCCGTGTAGGTTTTGTTCCCTCCCCATTTCTCTTCTCGCAGCACCACGAACTCTGCGACGCACAGATTTTAAGGCTCAGATTTGCTCAAGGCTCAGATAAAACCACCTGGCCCACCCTGCCCAAGGTGGGGACCACAGGCTGGGGAGGTGGCACTCGGGGGACACACTTCTGTCCCCTCCTCCACAGGGAAAACACCCCCCAGGCGTGGTGAGCCCTCACCTGACTTGAGGGGGAAGAGGACATGCTTGATGAAGGAGAGCACACCGTTGTTCTCCACGTTCCCTGGCTCACAGAAAGCCTTCTTCAGCTTCTTCTTCACATCCTCCTTGCGGTCCAGAAGATCAATCTTTGAGTCCTGCAGCAAGAGGTTTGCTCAGCCCATCACCCAACGTTTTGCCCAAAAGCGAAAACTCACGAGGGAGTCGCTGCAACTTCTTAGAACCCCGTGTGAGCAGAGAGGTCACCTTGCCTTGGGGTGCAGCCTCTGCACCCCCCAGCCATCAACCTGCCCCTCTACACCCCCCTGGCACAGCCAGATCAGGCACCAACCTCCTCTGAGGAGCTCATTTTGCTGCCTGTCAGCCCAGGAACCATCGGGTTCATCAGATGGACACGCTTGGCATAGCCCAGGGAAGGGAGGTACTGGGGAAAGGCAAGAAAGAGGCAAGTCAGGGGCGATGCTCATCCAAAGATCACCTTTCACTCACAATCCCCGCTTGCTCCTGGCTCCAGGTGACTTTGGAATCTGGAATAGCAGGACCCAGAGAGCCACTGTGAGCTCCCAGGGCACAGAGGGGCACAGCCAGGGACGAGCGGCCGCACACCAGAGCCCTGCAGAGCAGCAGCAGAGCCCCGTGGTGCCACCCAAAACCCCACACACCCTTCTCCCAGTGGATCAGCAAGTGTCCAAGCCCCCCCACAGAACGCAGAAACCACCCCCCCCACCTTCATTCCTGACCTTCTCTGCGAAGGTGAAGATCTTCCTCTGGTCAACCCCTCCGAACTGCGCGTCCACCTTGAGGTACTCCTCGTCCAGCGCCTGTGGGGACACACAGAGCCCCGAGGCTGGGCCCAAAACGCCTCACCCCGGCTGTGCTGAGGTCCTGCCTGTCCCTCAGCCTCTCCCAGGGCACTCCCACCCTGGGAAAGGACGGGAATACTCTGTCTGATGCACCAGCAACTTTGCGCCGCTGCCGGGTGGGACGTTGGGGTGGAGAACAACGACCCGGCCGCCCAGCCCCTCGCAGCCCTGGCTTTGCCAGCACCTCCCTGGGCAGCCCCTGCCTCACCTGCAGGCCTGGGTAGAGCAAACCACTCAGCAAAGGGTGCTCCACCTGCTTCACCACCTCCGCCCCGGCCTTCTTGGCGTCGTGCTGCGTCACCACCGAGGACAGGCGGTACACGTCCAGCGTGTATTCCCTGCGGGAAGGGCACCCCTGAGCCCACCTGGCGCGGGGAGCATCCCACAGCAGCCTCGCTGGGAGCAGACAAAACCCTGGAGGCACCCCAGGGGCGGGAGGAGGCCGGGCTCTGCCAGCCCAGGCGCCCCAGGACTCACTTGCTGAGCTGGTAGTCAGTGCCTCGGACGAACCTGAGCCTGTCCAAGGGCACCCCGATGCTCTCCAGCATGGCCTTGATGACGTGCTCGTAGTAGCGGGTGCGCAGCTCCAGCAGCTCCCAGGGCGCCTTCATGTTGTCCAGGTAGGCGTGGAGGTCGGCAAAGAGGATCGTCACCTGGCACGGAGGGCTCGAGTCACTGCCAGGGGTCCGGGGAACACACCCCCATCCCCGTGGGGTGCCGGTGTGACCCCCTTACCTCGCACCCAGCCTTCAGGAAATCCGCAATCTTGGACATGGGCACGAAATAGGCCACGTGGGGCTTGCCCGTGGTGGCCGTGCCCCAGTAGATCCTCAGCTCGCGCTCCTTCAGGATGGACAGGAGCTTGTCCTCGCCCAGCACCTCCTGCGTGGGGGGGCACAAAACACGCACATCTGGCGCAGCTGGGGAGGGCGGGACACATCGCGTGTCCTGGGGGTGCTGCTCGTTCCAGGGGCTCATCCCCGGCGCTACACCCGGCTCTGATCCCCCCCGCACCCCTTGCCTGGCCCCTGATCCAGCTCTGATTGTCCCCCCGACCCCCCCACTCCGCATCCGATCCTGCCCCCGCTCCAGCCACGGTCTCCCCGGGACCTGGACCCGCTCCTGGACCCCGATCCCTCCTCCCCAATCCCTATTCCTGCCCTATTCCCCCCGATCCTGCCCCATTCCTCGTTCCCCACCCACCCCCCCCCGGTACCTGCAGGTTCCGCGTGATGAGCTGATACTTCTCCTGCGGGCCGGGCGCGGGCTCCATGGCGGCGGCGGCGGC